>VDFB02379711.1:70936747-70953226 GCA_007258455.2 Sequoia sempervirens | reverse complement strand
TCAAGGAGCACCAACCACTCATTTAGAGACACCAATCTCAAGGAGCACCAACCCCTTACTCAAATTTCAAAATTACACTCATAATATCAGAGGATCTCTCTGTTTTCAGTTAAACACATATTTCTCTATTTTCTCATCTACAGAATACCCTAAGGATTACAACAGAGAATTACAATCACCAACTTTTACTGTTTTCAACACAGGTTTATAAATACATTTCAAGTATGTCAGTTACGAAGAAATCTTCAAAAATCATTTTTCACTAGATTCTAATATTCTCTTGCTGATTTTTTAATATGAAGCTAAATAATGACAGACTATAGATGATGGTAAAAATCAATAGTAATGCTTATCCAGAGAACTAAAAATCATCCATTATTTCAAAAATGCAACTACTCAAAAAGGAAACTCAATGAATATTCTACCATGTAATGGTTGTGAGATTCGATGCCAATCCATGATGTCAACTTGCCACTATCTTTAGAAATTCACCATGCCAGCCACAATGTATGAGTTTTCAAAAAATCATTTGATGAGACAACAATTGCCATGTGTTCTGTTCTTTCCAATTGCTGAGACATCGAGACAAGTATGCCAAAGTCAATTATAACGTTGATCATTCCTTTGTCCCTGTACGTCACCATGACCTTCTACCATCGGGGAGAAACCATATCGAAGATCCTTATGTTTCCCTAAAATCACATTTCTATTATTTGTTTCAGTCGCTAAGACACAAGAGTCTTTCTCACCGAGATTCCCTTTTTGTTTCATTCACTGTCGCTATAGCCTTTTGATATCGGAGAGACCTCCTGTAGAGCACACCATGTCTTTCTGAAAGTCATCCTTTCATTCGGTGTCACTGAGACACTTCAATACCTATGCTGAAAGTCACTTTACCACTGTCAGTCATCCCTTTGTTTATCAATGTGACATTCTGCTATCGGGGAGATGTTATGTAGATTTCATTATGTTTCACTGAAAGACTTTATCTCTTGTAAGTCACTGTAACATAATGGTTCTCTTGTCGATGAGACCATCCGTTCTATATATGTCATTATAACTTCAAACCATCAGGGAGACATCTTGTAGATCATTTCAGTCATACCAAAACACCCAAAATTCACACCTATTCACTAAGACAAGTCAGATCCTATGCCGACAAAGACCTTTTCATTTTCCATCGGCGAGACTGGAGGTCACTCGCCAAGACCTCTCACCGAAAACCCTAGCTCTTACTAAAGAGACTACCTTTATGTTTTCGGTCGGTGTAACAAATCGAATTCGCCAAGACATTATATCGATAGCCATTATTTTTACCGATAAGTCTCCATATGCATACGGTCGGTGAGACACACTTGAATTCGTTGAGATACTAAACTGAATACACCAAGTCTGGCTGAAGTGAATCTTTTAATGCGCCCGTCGGTGAGACCAAAAGAGTTCACTATGACCATATAACGATGCCATAACTCTCGCCGATAGACTTCCACATGCACTAGTCGGGGAGACATTTCAAGTTCGATGAGACACTACCCCGATAACAAAACTCCTACTGATAAGTTCATCTTCCTTCAGCCGATGAGACAATATGTCTTCGCTAAGACATCATTCTGACGGGTATAACTTATGCTGATATGAACTTTCTTGTGTTATTCACCAAGACACAAAGTGCTCGATGAAACAACATGCTGATAGGGATTTCTTACGCTGATGAACCACCTCATGTATTAGTCAGTGAGACCCGACTCATTCGGTAAGACCTCTTAGCTGTGAACAAACCTCATGCCGATAGAATTTTCTTCTGTCACTAAGACCATGATCAATGTCACACCAAAAGCTACATGTATGTAAAATCAAATCGTTATGACATCATAAATGTCTTGCCGATAGGCAACACAGACGTTTATCAAAACAAATGGATAGGGGAGACCCTAGCATTTTCACGCTGAAATGTTCTTTTTTCTGTCACTGAGACAATGTACAAATAAGATAACCAGAGATTACACAAAGCTCAAACTGATCAGTACGAGCTCAAACTAATTAGTACCAAAGATATTAAAATTCTAAATGTAAGTTGTCCACTGAATGCCAAGACAAGTAAACCATATAGACAAAACTGTATCAAGATAAAGCATGAGAAACCAATCTGAAACTATCAACAAGTAGAATCAACTGAAAGGGATTTTGACATCAAGGACAAACCATATGATCACAAGTGAGAACCAACAAGGTTCCCACATGGGGACCAACTATCCCAGCTCCAGAGGTCGTAGAGAGATTTAGACAGTTGGTGGCCCAACCTTGGGCATATGATCAGGGATAGGTAGTAGCTCAGACTACACCTACATATGATGCTTGGTTTGTCCCTCCCCAGCGATTGATGAATCTGATAGGTGTTCCTCCCAGAGGGATACCCAGAGGTAGATGACTTGGGAGAGGTAGGCGACAGGATGGCTTGGATGGCTAGGATGGTCAGGTTCTGGGGATCCTCTAGTTGTATAGTAGTAGCCTCCAGTTCAATAGTAGCTAATGCCACCACCACCGCCAAATTCTCAAGATGCTTAGATACAATAGCTGCAGCAACATGTGTAGATATTGACTGGTGAGCAGGATCAGGCCTACCAATAGGTTTTGGTTATTACTATTAAGCGAGAATAGGCTCAGTAGCAAGTGGTTGTGGTCACAACTAAGAGTTATCAGGCATTGCAAAGACTACAAGCTATGAAAGTAGAGAGATACCAAGAGGTTTCTAGGTGCCAACAGATCGAGGCGATGATGGTGGCCACCCATGGTTGGACAATGTCAGCATGGCTATATAGAGAGGAAATTATCGAGGCTGCATATTATAGGAAACATTATCATCGTGATGTTCTAGCATCTCTGAGACAACCATATTTTTCATAGCACAATGACACATGACCTCGAGCAAAGGATTAGTTTGAGAGGTAGGCTAGAGAGGGTAGCAGCCATCAGGGCTAGCTATCATGTATAAACAATTTTTTTGATTTTTCCCCATTCTTTATCATAGATATACATTTATGGGATCCTTTTTGATAGCCTCGTGGATATTGTACTTATCATTGATATACATATATTGATCCATATTTTGTACCATGACATTCATTTTTTGATATATATATAATACAGATACGGATGATTCATGATGTGATGTGTTCACTTTATTTCATGTATGGATGCAATGTTATGTTCTTTTTCATTATCTTTTCACAATATAACATGGATGGATGATTATGAGATGCAAATGTTATGGATGCAAATGATGTAGATGTATTTCGTTTTTTGTATATTTTGTATGCATTTTATGATGACGATGTATGCATGTGGATGTATGGATGGATAAAGAAAATGTTTACACTTTGTAATATGATATGAGATGTATTCTTATGAAATTTGATGTAACGATTTAAGATGCTTAGAATAACAAACCCATATTATTCATCACAACTCAAATGATAATGTAGAATGTATGATGTGATATGCAATGATTATGTTGATGGATGTTTTATGATTATGCTATGATAATGAGATGCATGTATGTTGATGATTTGTGGATGCAAGGTGGATGCATTGATGATTTTTTTGTTCACTGTCATGATACCAAGTTAGTGTGGAGAGAAGATAGAAGAATGAAGAATGAAGAATGAATGACCGTTGATGATGATTGCTTAAAAATATCCAACAAGTCCTTGATCCATTGAGACTTTATTAGAGATGGTAACGAGACAATGCAAAATCCAGGATGAAAATGTAGGATGGGGAGATGCTCACACTTTGGGATTGGGAATTTTTGTCATTCCTTATTGTTTGATATAACACATAGACACGATGCATCAAGGTATTGATAACTAGGACAACATTGTATCTAGTGTAATAGACTTTGGCTTGAAAAACAAATAAGATAGTTCTTGTTCACATCTTGACATACGAAATTTCATTGGAATGCAAGTTAGAAGCTTAGAATATATTAGACCAAAAAAATGCAATAGTCAACAACATACCCTGAATGACCTTCCAACACACAACTAAGCAAGTATTCGCCAAGATTATTTTACAAGAGTATCCACAAGCACATTAAATGAAAGATAATGATCGATTCCTTGTTCCTTTCTCTCTAAATCATTTTGTTAGACATCATTGAGAGGTCCTTGGAATGGTTCATTAAGATAAATCATAAGAAAAGATCAAAGACAAACAGTCGGTGTTATCTATAGCTCTTACCTAGTTTAGGTTTAGCTTAAGTGATGTCTGATACTGATGTCCATCACAGGAAGGATACATCCTAGGACATGTTGATCATAAGTTGTTTAATGTTAGGATGATGATGCTAAGATGAGTTGTTGCTATAAACTTCATTAACGCATTTACCTATGATTTAGATGTTAGATTTTAACTTTTAGGTTCCCACTTTACTACAACTTGCTATACTTTTTTTCTACTTGTTTCGCCAAAGGTTGAAGATGATGATTGATTTATTATGGGTGAAATTTTATTACGGGTGAAAGCAAGATGGGATGGATGGGTTTTGGATTTTCTAGAATATTTCAATGTTTTTGGTATTTTAAAATATTTTGAGGCTATTTTTGGTCTTTTTTTGAAAGTTTATGCAAATTTTTAGGATTTTCCAAATTTTTGAAGCTATTTAGGGTTTTCTAAAAATATTTTGAGGCTTTTTAGGTCTTTTTGAATGTTTTCTATTATTTTTGGATTTTCAATTTTCTAATATTTTTTGTGTTTTCTTATAATATTTGGATGTTTAGGGATTTTTTAATATTTGAATGTTTAGAGGTTTTGTGAGAATTTCCTAGTTTCAACCAAGAACCTAACCTAAGAGACCTATCTTAGGGGCCTCAGGGGATAATCAAAGATTATCCTTACCTACATTATACAGGTAGAGACCACATAGTTCGACTAACTCAACCCATTTATAAGATGAAGATATGAACAAATGAGAGATGATAATTTATTATGATGGACTCCTAAAAGGACTAACCTAGGGTGTCTCGGGGGCACATCAATGATGGCCTTGCCTACATTCAAGCTCAAAGACGATGTAGTTTGACTAAATCGACCCATTTACAATATGAAGATATGAACAGATGAGAGATGACAGTTTATTATGATGGACTCCTAAAAGGATTGACCTAGGGTGTCTTGGGGGCACATCAATGATGGTCTTGCCTAGGTTCAAGCTCAGAGATGATGTAGTTCAACAAGAGGACTCTATTTTTTTGGATTTTTTGATGTTTGACCTTTTTAGGGTTTTTTTTATGTTTTCTGGATGTTTTGGATTTTAGCCTTTACAATTTTCTAAATGTTTTTGGATTTTAGCTATACTGGATTTTGTAAATGTTTTTGGATTTTTTGGATAATATTTTATGAATGTTTTTGGTGTTCTCTGATAAGATGTCCAATGACCTCAAGATATACAAGAACCTGATTGTAACTCATAATGAAATGCCCCTAGTGTGACATGTTAGCCTACTTTGATAAAGGTAGGACAGACTGACCTTTGGAATATGCCAAGTAGTGCTAAAGGTTTCATGATACCTCATAGTGTCAAGCCATGATAAGGGCATGGATGAGGGATAAATGGTGATGCAAATAATGATAGGTCAAAAGAGCCAAAGAATAGATAGAGATGTTTTATTAATGCAAGATGCCTATTTTCCAGGTTTTCACCAAGGTACTTGCCCAAAGCACCACCAAAGTAGTTTTCACAAGAGGATGATTTTTTTCTTTACTTTTTCAATCATTTTTGTAATTTTTTTGGATTTTGATTATTTTATGATTTTTTGGTATTTTTTGATTTACACCCTTCAAGATTAGGCATAATACTTTTTGAGATGCAAGCTATTGCTTGGCTCTTGCAAAGGTTCACCTTCAGGGGTTGACAGTTGGTATGCTCATGATCTATAGCTTGTTGTGATGAAAAAGGGACCTAACCAATTAGTCTTAAACTTTCCTTTGTTGTCTTGATCTGGAAGGTTCTTTTGATTCTACTTTAAGACTAGATCGCCTACCTGGAATGACTGACATTTGATTCTCTTGTTATAGCTTTGTTTCAGTTGATTTTGGTATACTTGCAAGTGATTAAGGGCATCAAGATGATGTTCATCCAGGAATTCCAACTCATTCAATCGAGACACTCTATATTCTTCCTCAGTTATTAGGTTTTGTAGTGATACTTGCAATGATGGGAGCTCTACCTCAATAAGCAAGATGGCTTCTGAAACATAGACTAGGGAGAAAGGGGTTGCACCTGTAGGTGTGCAAATATTGGTTTGATATGCCCAAAGAGCAGGATTTAGCTACAAATGCCAGTCATGACCAACTTCATTAACTATTTTCTTCAGGATTTTCAGGATAGTTTTATTCGTAGCTTTTGCTTGACCATTGCCTTGGGGATAGTATGGGGTAGAGAATCAGTGTTGGATGTTGAATTTTTGGCACAACTCTTTTACATCCTAATTTTTAAAAGGGGTTCTATTATCTGAGATGAGGGAGGATAAACTTTTTATGGCAAATTTTCAAGGTTTTTCTGCCATAATGACCATAATCAAAAGAATATTCAACTAATTTTTAGAAAAAAATTTAAAACTCTTCAAAATTTGTTTACTTGTTATATTTTCCATTCTATTCATGTAATTTACTTGTCATATCTTAAATAAAATATAATTCAAATAATAAATTCAAATATATAAAATAATCTAATAACAAATTCAAATAAATAATATATTTTTAATATATTATATTATTAATTTAACAACATATTATAATATTATAATATATATACTATATAATACATATGTAACATATATAATATCTAATATATAATTTTAATATCATATTATAATATTATAATATATATACAATATAATATGTAACATATATACCATCTAATATATAATTTAATATATCAGATAATAATATTATAATTTTATATTTTAATTTTAAATTATGTAATATATTATCTTTTTAATAATTTAATATATTATATTATTAAATATTTTTAATATATATTATATTAGATTATATATTAAATTAAATTAGCATCTAACATATTAAATTAATCTTGTTAGTTCTTGTGATGGAACTATAGGCAAGGCCAAATTTTAACTAGTGATTAATGTTTTGAACTTCAACCAATCAAAATTGATTATTTTCTTTTATACATTATATTTGAAGTTTTTTTCCAAAGTTAAATACATGTTTTTTAACTTTTCTAATTTTCAAAATTATTTTTCTTGAATATCATTAGCTAAAAAAATTTAAGCGATTTTACGGAATTGAATATAACATTTCTATTTTGCAATTTTTTTGGCTTTTTTTAGACTTTTTTTTGCCACTTCTTAGTTAATATTTGCATATCTAGAAATGCAAAAATTATGACAAAGTTAAAATTAGAAAAATCTTAGCAATAAAAAATCTTCACCATAAAAAATGTAAATGCCACATTATTTGTAGAAATTTAGGGGTTTGAGATGCACGTTTTTTTCTATTAAGCCTAGAGGTGCCACCGTCAGTTATGAAAAAGACGTTATGACATAGGGAATGGCATTTTCACATGGTGGAGTGAATATAGTTTGCATGCATTAAATCCTAGGAGTTTGAATAAACACAAAACAAGAAGAAACATGAATAAATGGAAGAACACATGGCATATTAAAAGTAGTCACTATGGTTAAAGAAGGCGTATGTTTCCACTAATTTAGTATTCTTGGGTGTAATCTACCTTTGCATTGCAGTCATTTTGAATTTTTGGGTATTGCTCAAAATCATAGATTAAAAGAAATAATACAAGGAGCTAACCCAAGTCTTAAGATATTTCTCTCCATCTCTGTTCACACAAAGGTGTAGGTCTATGTAAAAAAAAATTTCATATTTTCATAACATCAATCTACAATTTGTTGAATTCTTCATTCATTAAGTTTTGATAATTTCACACATATAACCCCTAACATGCTTATGTGCTTCATTACTATTTTTCAACAAGATTGTCTATATAGGCTTGTGTTTCCCCTAAAAAATTTGCATGACAATTACTTTAGATTGTGAGAAATACCCTCTAAAATGACACAACAAATCTGTTAATACTTTTATTTTATGTATAAAAATTTTTGTACAATCAATTTGATGAAATACTCGAATGACTTAGAAACAACTGAAGTCATATGTTGATAGCCTGTGAATTGGTCGAGGTAATTTCCTATAGTGAAAATTAGTTTCAAATACAAGAATAAATAATTATAGATAATAATTATGGTTAAAACTTTTTAATAATTAAATTATAATATGAAAAGACAAATATTAGTCATTATATGACACTTTTTATTGGCAATGGACTATGGAGCAAGGGTGCAATGCAATCCAAGAGCAAGAATAGTAGAGATAGTGTTGGACAATATTTTTTAAATTTTTATTTTGTTTAAAAATGGGCATTAATATCTACAATATTATGCTCATTGCATACATTGTTATATTTTCAAGATGATTTTTTTGCTCAAGATTATTACAAAATAAAAATATATTCAATTATATATAAAAAATCATTACATTTTTTACTTTCTTTTTATAATATATAAATTTAATGTGTTCAATGTTTACTCACTTCTATTTAATCTTCCTACACTTATTTCTAATTGATTTCTTGGCAATTCCCAACAAACCCCAATTCACATTCTTATACTATTTTTTTACTTCAAATAATATACTCTTCCCAAACAATTTTAAACTTGTCAAAAGATTCACCATATACCCATTGTGCAATTGATTGTTTATTTATTTAGCCTAGATATTTGGTGTTAGTGGTTCATTTTCTAACAAAGGGATTAGTCTCGATAGAAAAACATTATTTTTTAGTTCTATTAACACTGTTGCTAAAACATAGCAGAAACAACAAATAAAAATAAAACTATTCTTGCACATTTAGACAAGAACTTCGCTGCTCTGTAGCTCTTGTTATATTTGCTTTTATGTTTATTTGTTGATGAGATAAGGAAGGTTAAGAGAAGATATTTCAGGGTTTTGCTCTGCTCTGCTCTGCTCTATTAACCACATGAAGATGGAGATGAAGATGGTGCACAACTTGAAATGGACACGACCCCTCTTTAAACAGGTAAATTCTCCTCATTCTACAAAAAAATACAAGACCTCATCTCACCACACACATAAATAGGAGAAATCCCATCCTCACATCATGCACAAATTTATTTTTTTGCACTTCAATCAGTCCATTAGTGCCCTCTGTAAATCAGGAAACATAAACAAGGCCTGGGACCTTTTACATTCAGCCATAATTGAATGTTGTCCTCTCAATAGCATATCCTTCACCACGCTTTTAGGTGGCCTTGGAAACTTTGGTGATCACCATAGAATCAACTCCCTTCTTGTTGAAATAAAAGAGATGGGAATACATCCAAATGTTATCACTTATACCACCCCCATAAAGACTTTGTGTAAACTGGATCATATTGAGGAAGCACTTGATATTTTGCATAGAATGAGGCACCCTCATTGTTTTCCTAATATTGTTACATACAACACCCTAATTGACAGGATCTGCAAAAGAGGTAGAGTAGATGAAGCTCTTGTTTCATTTGCTGAGATGATACAATCTGGCATTTCTCCTAATATTATTTCGTTCAGTACACTAAATAATGGTCTCTGCAAGGTAGGTAGGGAAGATGAAGCTCTCAGGTTAGTAGCTGGAATGAAACATAGTTACTGCTCTCCAATTATTGTTACATACAACACTCTAATTGACGGTCTTTGCAAAGTAGAAAGAGTAGATGAAGCTCTAGGATTAGTAGCTAAAATGTTGCAAAACGGCCATTTTCTTGACACCTACACTTATAATAGCCTGATAGATGGTTTTCACAAGGCTGGTAAAATAGACAAAGCCTATAATCTCTTTGTACAAATGACGGAGTTTGGTCCTCTGCCCAATGAAGTGACATTTAATGCAGTTATTGATGGACTGTGCAAAGATGGCAGGATAGACAAGGCTTGGGATTGTTTCCATGACATGTCCAAAAAGGGTTTACATCCAAATGTAATTGCTTATAATTCTTTGATACGCTGCCTATGTGAATTACATGAGGTGGAAAAGGCTCAAAAGTTGTTTAAAAAGATGCTAGGGAAAGGTTGCTCCCCAAATTTTGTTACCTATAGGATTCTAATTGCTGGTTTATGTCAGAATAATAGGGAAAAAGAAGTATTTACCCTTATTTCTGAGATGGAAAATAGGGGACATCTTCCTAATGTAATTACATATAGCACACTAATATGTGAATTTTTTAAATCAAGAGACATGAACATGGTAGGAAAGATGTTAGAGGAAATGGCAACAAGGGATTTGAAACCTAGTGAAGTGACATACACCATAGTCATTGATGGTCTGTGCAAGGCAAGAGATCTTTCTAGAGTGCATTCACTTATGAATAAGATGCTAGATGAAGGCTTGACTCCTGATGCAGTCACTTATAGCTGTCTGATTGATGCCTATTGCAAAATTGGTAAAATAGATAAAGTCTTAAACTATTATTTAAACATGAAAGTGGTTGGTATTACTCCAACTATTGTAACCTATACTATATTGATTGATTCCTTTTGCAAGGAAAATAAACTTGATATGGTTTTCTCAATGCTAAATGAGATGAGAGCGAAGGGTTTCATTCCAGATGTTGTCACATATAATATATTATTTCACACCTTCCGTCAAAGACATAACCTTGAAAAAACATTTTTGATGATGGATCAAGTGAAGAAAGAAGGTTGTGCTCCAAGTGATGCAACTATCCGGATACTTGACTGGCTGGTTGAAGTTGATCAAATGAAAAAATTAATAGACTTTGTAAATGATGATTCTTTTATTATTTCTAGGGCAGCATAGAGCTCATGCCTTGGTGAGAACCAACCATTTCAAAATCGTTGTTGGATATATATTTTCTCAGTTTTAGAAATTAATATTTATGCATCCATTTCAGTGTTACTTATGTATAAAATGATTCTTTTGTGCAAGGATGAAAAAGTTGCTTTGATAATGTTTGTTATAATTTTAGTTATGATAATTGGATTGAAGCAGAATTGGATGGTTCATTCCTAATATTGAAGATAATTTCAAAATTATATAGTTTACAATTGTAGACATACAAAATTGGAATAATGCATTCAATTAGGTCATATTCATCCATTTAGCAAATAAATCAAGTTTATTTATCAATCTCCTAAAGTCACCAACTTATATTAAATAAATCAAACTTGATCCTATCATCATCCTTTTTAAATAAATCAAACCTTTATTTAATTAAGTCTGAAATTACATTTCATCCCTTTTTGATTTAAATAAATCAAAATATTCAAGTCAAATGGGTCAAAGTATCCTAATCATCATTAAGTTAATCTAACCTTGATTAACCTAATCTAATCACCCATCACATCCTCTAGCTTTTCCCACTTGCACCAATAAATCAATTTATTGATTTATTAAAATCAGCATTTTCCATCAACATGGCATCTTTGAGGAATATTCCCTCAAGTTTGAATTCAAAAATCAAGTGGACATGTACATCCAACAAAGCATTTATGAGCTCTTACATGGCTCTTACATCTCCCCCACTCGGCATTTAACTCTCAAATTCAAATTTGAAATCTCCCTCTCTTTGGCACATTGACCAAAATGTGCTCGTCCTCCAGCCTATGACAAGTTGACAAGTGGCCTCTTTTCATTGGTTTGTTTTTAGTCCCACATCCTCCATGTTTGGCACTCTTTTATCACTTTTGGCCATAAATAGAGATCATCTACATTGATCAAATCCTCCACAACTCCACAATCTTTATGCAAAGTCATTCTCTTAAACTGAGAACTAATTTTTTCCATCATCATCATTTGCATTATCAAGGGTTGGGAAAGGGCTATTTTCCACAATAGCACCAATCCACTATGAAATAAAGTTTTGATTATGTTTTTATATGCATGCATTTAATCATCTTTGTTCTAATTAGATTGCATATTTTAGCATGGTTAAGTATTTCATAGGAGTACTAATAAGTTTGCATTTGGTATGAACTAACCCATTTCAATGAATGTTGAAGTTTATGGGCTATTTGCAGGTTTACAGTGCTCACATATGGCACTAGAGGGAGGGAAAGATTTTGGATCTCTATCATTTTACTGTATTTTATTTCGTTTTGTCTTCAAAGATAACAAATTTCCTTTCTAATAGTGGTTGCCTTGATTTTGGATCTAGTTCTTTTGCAATATCACACATTTTCTGAGTTACTTCAATGGGTGCTATGTTCTATCTGATAATATTTGGTTTCCAAAATTCTGTGGTTTCTTGGCACTGTCTAGTTGCAATAAATATCTTGATTATATTTGATTTCATTTCTAACTCATAACGATTGTCTTTTTCTACATTTGTGGATACATATGCTAGATTTTGAAGCACTGATAGGTTGTGAAGTTTACCAATGTTTCTTTGTACTTAACCTAATTAATATTGCATTCTATTATCTATTGTTTCTGATCAAATAGACTTCAATCTTGGTGCTCAGTGCTCATTTACTGTCACTAAAATAATCCTGCACATTGCTATAATAAAATAATCCTGCACAAAGCAACATGCACTTCTGGAAACCACAACGAACTCTTTTTCATTTTAATGTCTCTACAACATCTAGATTTGATACCAGATGAAGGAATGGAGCTGCTAGACACAATGATAGCAAGAGGCATCGAAAAGAGAAAGGACATTACAAACTCTTGCATAGGCTTCTAACGAGAGAGATCAAATTTGGCTAATCCAAACAAATTGATGGGTTTGATCAGTGACAGGTTAAAATATACATCATACTTCCTATTAACTGATTCATGTCATTTCTTGATACAATTTTTTGTTCGCATTCACATATCTACAATGCTCGCTTATTCATTGGGCTAGTAGATTACATCTACAGGAGATGACGATACAGTGTGTGATTCTTGCTAATACAATTAGGGGGTGGCTTCACCTGAGCTACCATTATTGAATGATATCTCCTGACTTCTAATTTCCAATCGAAGTCAATTGGGTACTGTGCAATTCCGATCTATTCAATCAAACTGTCAGATGTGTGCTTGCCTTGTTTGAGACTACTAGATCAAGTTGTTGGGGATCATAAGGAAAGTGAATGATCTTATTGTTATTACATCTGTCACGGTTCTGCGTACAGTCACAGGATCCATAGCTGAAGAACAGGGCTCCACCATTGGTATCTGAAGATTACACATTGTGGTAATCACTAATGGAGTGGGAGCGATTGGGTATCTGAAGAAAGAATTTGGTATGAAAGACAGTGATTTCGTGTGAGACATTTCTCTACCAGTCTAGTGACATATCTATGCTTTTGAGGGTGCAACTTCTACTTAAGGATATGTGCTTTGGAAGGTGCGATGCCTGCATAATAAAGTCTACTTTAATGCATTAAATCTTGCATCTTTGTGTTACTCATTTAAGATATTTTGTAGGCAAAGTAAAATATATATATATATATATAAACCAAAACTGAATCGATCGAATCGAATCAGGGTATCTTTTATACGTGAGCAGAGGATCTTTTACCTACCACCGATGATGCAGTTTTTTTTTATTTTTATTAGTGACAAAATCATTTTCTTAGTGAGATTTTCATTTTGAATCGCCGGATTCATATTAATGCGACGATGGCCCGCATTTTATCCGTGGTCTTTTCGTTTGAAGTCAATTTTTTTTGTTTAAAGAAGGTCAGCCGATTCAAAATGATGGCATGATTGAACATGTTTTTTAGAAACTTGAGAAATTTTAGTTCGCAAAGGGATTTGCTGAATTTGAAATATTGGAAGCAATCCCTTAGAATTTGGAGTTAAAGAAAAGTTGAGCCATGAGGCTTGAGTCCATAGTACATAAAATGCTTTTAAGGAGTTCGTTTTGATTTCTCCTTTTTTAGATCCAATATTAAACACTTTGGGCTCTAAAGATGTTTTGATTTATTCATGAAGGCTTCAAAATAGGGCATTGGGACTGAACTTCAGGTTGGTTTTGGATTTAAACAATTGAACTCAGAAAAGCTCCTCTTTATTCCTTGGTATAAATAAGTCATTATTACTTTAATAGGATTCAAATAGACAATATATTGTATAATCCTAGATCAAGCTGAAAATCATCAAAAAGCGTCTCCTTCCTCTGCGCACTTCACGGCGATCTTGAGAACCAAAAGTATTTTGCAGTGACATTAAGTTGCATAAAGATTGCCTCCACGCCGGTTTGGGTTTAGAATTGAACAAGATCTTCTGCAAGTGTGAGTGGGGGAATTATCGCGTATATTCTCTCTTTGTTGCCATCAAAGATTGATCGAGTTACGAATTTTGTCTTTACTCACTTTTGTTTATCCTAGGGCACATGTAGGGGCCACTCACCCAAGGGGGCCAGCTCAATCGGTAACACTCGAAAGCCAAGATTATTTCAATAGAGATATAAATGTGGGTATTACTTGGAGTAAAATGCCAATATCAAGCGGTTGATTTGACAAGATGGGTCACGAAAGGGACTCTTCTTTGTATGGGTCAATCTCCATGAATGGAAAGTCCTTATTAAAACCCACATGTGCTAGAATTTTCCGTCGCCGTCCTATTTGTTGCCCAGTTGCAAAGCAGTTAAGTTAAAACACACTACGGTCTTTATTGAAATGGAAAACATTCCATGATTTCATGGAGTGTTGATGCTTGGATGCCACTGTATAAGTGAGTGTGGTGGAGGGAAGCGAGTGGGGTCAAGCATCAACCATTCACTAAATAAAAGCGTATTTGGAGCTTATCAGTAGAGTTCAGCAAAATCTTGTCTCTCACATACATAGGGTTGTACTTGTTCTTGGTTTGAAAACATAGTGCTTTAATCGAAAACATTGAAAACCAACATTTAACATGAGCATCAAATCTCAAACCCTTTATGAGAAGCAAATATCCTTGAACAAATTCACATGTTATTGCTTGCCCTTGCGATTCGTATTCTTAGAGGCTTCTAAGCATTTGGATTTCATCTCAATTTGCTCCTATAAGGTCAACAATAGGTAACTCTTGCCTCAAATTTCTTTGGTTTCTGCATAATACACTTTGTGAGATAAGGGGGAGGTTGAGACATTAGACATCTAGATTCAAAATCTAATCAAGAGTGTGTTTGTGGTAAAAAGAATCCATTAAGCAAAGATTGAATCAATTAGACCCCACACATGTGCTTGGTGTCTTTTGGCCATATGGTTTTCATGCAAACATTGATCTTTTGATTTTGAATTACTCTTAGAGAAAAGGCATGTTCTTCACTATCTTGGCCTAGTAAACAAGTCCTTTCTAGGTTCATTTAGGATCAAATCAAACACTTCATCCATCCCAAGCATTTATCATCTTCATCCCACCAAACAACTTTAGAGCTTTGAAAACATCATTCTAGACTTGGGAAAATCATCAAACCAAAAGTCACCTTGTTTAGTTAGGAGTATGGGAATGCATCCTTTCTCATACCTCTAATTAAATCAGCAATCCTTTGAACAAGTTCATCCTAAGATAACATCTTACCTCTTAGGGTTTACAAGTTCATTTACCCAAATCAAACCAATCAAAATCAAACCCTAAGTCTAGCGTTGATCCAAAGTCCCTAAACGTTCAACACTCATATCATTTCCCCTTTTCATCCTTCATCTCATCATTGGTCCTAGGAACCTTAGAGGTCACTTTTGCAACAAGGTCAAAACACAAGGAGAACATGCAATAAAAACTTGATCCATACATCATGAGTAATCCAAATCAATTGAATTTTCAAAGCCTTACAATGTCGATTGATTATCAAAACTCACACTTATACAATCCATACATGGGATCATTACCTTCTACAAATGTCAATGGCACAACGAGTGTGAGTATGCCCAAATCAAAGATTGGAACACATTTCTTGATGGCAGATTTAAATGCAAGTCTGAACCTACAAATCCACCAACTGAACAATCAATGCATGAGCCTTCAAATGAATGACATCATCCCACCAAATCCCTACATGCCAAATGAGAATGTACCAAGTACAAGTTTTCCAAACATGAATCTGGAACACTTTGGGATAAATATGTTTACGAATCATACAAACGTTGTTCAAAGTCCAAACACGATGTTAACAAATCCATGTATTAATCCAAGTCAAGGTAACACCATGCAAAATCAAAGTTACCTAAATCAACGCAATATGATTCCCAATCACAACAATGTTCAATTTAAACCTATCATGCCAAATTAGAGTGTCATCCCAAATCAGAACATTTTCCAAAGTCAAACACCACAAGTATGCATCTCAAATTTGCTGGAACAAAAATCAAATCAACTATATCAAGGGAATCAAGATTGAAATCAAGATCAAATTTGGTGAGATCAAATTGCTACACTTACCAAAATAGTTGAGT
>VDFB02379711.1:70883644-70936647 GCA_007258455.2 Sequoia sempervirens | reverse complement strand
CCTGTAGTTAGTTGTTCTAATTCACCAAGTGCATAATTTTTGTAGACATTTTCTTGATCATCTTTATCAATTCGTCTAGCCAATCCTTTTCTGTATTGCTCAGTTTTGATGCTTGGTTCTAAAGGAAAACTAGTTGTACTGTTGGTTGGTTCTATTCAGCAGGAAGAAACTTGGGCCCTTGTAGATATGCAAGCACTTGGGATGGTTGAGGATAGACCTATTGCTGCTATGATTGCAAGTAGTGAGGTGTTGGGGGTTTCTAATTCATTGGCAGTCCTAGATGAGGAACCATGGGCAGCTGTGGAACTTGATTCATAATGGGAGTTTGATGTGCTAAGGCTTGGGTAAGCCCTTGAATCTGCATTGTATGAGTGACCTGTCCCAAAGAAGGCAGTGGGCCAGAAATATTTTTCTCCAAATCAATACTAGCTATGACCGCCTAAACATAGGCGTTTACCAATCTAGTAGGTGGTGGGCGCATTCTTTTTACCAATGTGGATGCGAGGTTGTCTAAGGTAGCATAATAAACCGGCAGGGCTCCGACATCATTAAGCACATATGGAGCTTGTAATCTTGTATATGCATGATGGAACCAATCATTGAAGGATTTGATTGGTTTGTTGACCTCCCTATGAATGAAAATGAATTGTTGATATAACTCTGAAGGGCTGATTCAAGTCTTGTACTTCTGCAAGAAGGAATTCTTCAATAGGTCTCAAGTAGTGATGGACCCCGTTGGAAATTTAATATACCAATAAAAAGCATCCCCTCCCAAAGAATAAGGAAAGAGTCAGAAAGCCATGTCCTCATGATCAATTTCCATGTCCTTTAGTGTTGTTTGAAATATTTTGATATGCTCCTTTATTATCCTCTATGGATCATGGGGATGAAACTTCATGCAAAAGCCCTCTAGGTTTTTCGGCATGTCATGATAATCATTAAAGGACATCGAAGATGGATTGTTTCCCAACCAAGCCATGAAGGGAGGTGGAGGTTATACTCGTTATTGAATAGGAACTCATGGTTGTGTAGGGGTACCATTAGTTGGTATTGTTCCTTAGACTTGGAGAGCAAGGGCAGGGGTAGTGCCTTGGCTATGGGGAGCAAAAGGCTGGAAGGCAGCTTGGGGTGGCTAAGAAGAAGAAGAAGTGGATGTTGGGAAAGAAGGATGAATGTGGTATGAATAGATGGAAGAGGTGAGGATGGAGGTGAAGTGGATGAAACAGATGAAGAGGGTGAAGTTTCTTCCCCTCTTTTAGTCTTCTTGGCCCTGGTAGGGCGTTGTAGCTCTTGAAATTCCTCTCCATTTGGAGTTGATCTTAGTACCCTTTGGAATGTTTCAGAGGAGAATGAGTCGATTCAATCTAGCTTAACACAATTCAAGGCCCTTCTTCTAGTGCTAGTTCTATTGATGGGTGTTTTTTCACTTCCTAACATAGGTAATGCATAAGTGCAACACCTCTCTTGAAAGGTAGAAATATACAAACAAGTTCCAGATCACTACCCCAAGGTTTCGGGTGTCAGGTCATGAAAATGCTTGGAACATCTCAATTGGTTCATTTGATTTGCTTGTAATCATAGGGCAGCCTTATATATTTTAAGTTGGAGGGGAATTGGTTCCTTAAATGGAGTTTGTAATATTTCTAAGATGATGTGCAATTGTTGTAAGTTCAAAACAACAATCTAAAACTCCACTTTTATCATCAGATTTGGCTTTACAATGATGCTAGAACTTTACCTAAACTACTATTCAAAGAAAATTAAAAAGGGAAGGGAAAGGAGGAATTTCCTAGACCTGCAACTACCAATGAATAGTGATAATTGAGGACACTATAGTGGACAACCTTCTTGAAACTAAGTTCCACTTAACCAAATCAACTAACAGTATCATGAAACTAGTGCTATCTTCTAAGGACTATAGATTTTCAACTATTCATTCACCATAAAGCATGAATAAAAGATGAACTTTAAGTGTAGCAATGAATTTATATTCAGACTAGCTTTACACTGCTATTTATCATCAACAAACAACAAAAAGAATGAACAAGGAAGGGCATCAACACAACAATATTCTTCAATACCAATGAACATCATTCACTAAACTATCAAAAGCATACAAAGTACATAGAACAACAAACTAAATCTACTCAAATCTATCAACTATGAGTAGATGAATCATGAAACATGAATGAAACTCAAGAATTCACCAAAAGCAATGAATTTCTATTAGAATTTCAGTAGCATGTCTTTACAACAACTCAACTCTCTCTTGAAAGAGGAGACCCCCCTATTTATAGTTTTCAAAAAGCAAAATGAGTGGCCAATATTTAATCTCATTGTGTGTCCAAGACTCACTACAAATTAGGGTTTCAACTACCCTTTAATATTTTACAATTTAAAATACATCCTTTGTCTTTTTCCTATTTTATCCTCTAGTGCCTTGGCACTATAGCACTTTTTTCTTCTAGTTGATTTCCCTTTTGGCTGCAGCTACATAGTGAGGAATTCATCGTCGATGACTAGTTTTCCCTGATTCTTCTAGATAATGGCATACTCCACAAACTTTCCCATTAGTGCCTGAAGTTTGTTCCACTCCATTATATCTGATTGAAGCACTTGGAAGCTCAACTTTATGGATCTGGTCATGATTATCTCCCAATTCTTTGTATATTTTGGTGTGTTCTTGGCCACTTGTTCTAACTGGGTGAAAGCTCGGGTAGAAAAATCCTTGAAATATGTTGCCAATGAATCTGTAGCTCCATTTTCCATCTTTTTATGAAAATATGGCCTTATTTTCTTGGGATCTAACTTGATGGCTGACATGTCATAATTCATCATGAGCTTCAAATACTCCTCACAATCTGCCCGATTTTCCTTGACCCACTCCAAGTCAAGCTCTACCTCATGAAGTACCCACTCCAAGACCTCTCTTCTATGGTCTAGATCCATTTTCCACATCTCGACTAGCCAGGGCTAACTCCTTCTCCCAAGTTCTCTCAGGCATCTTGAGGATAGCCTCAAGTTTAGGATATGTAATCCTAATAACTCAGGGAATTTATTGCAAATTCTTTCTGTGACTTTGAGCTGCTTTTGTGTTTCCCATAATTTGTTGGTCATTCGAGCAGCATGGGCAATGCCCATATCACCATTATAAAGCACTTGTTGGAAACAATCTATGGTAGCCTTGGTCCTATTCTTTCTCTTCTCTAGCTTGCTTATGTCCTCTTTGGAAAGAAGCATAGGCAGCACAGACGAGGTCATTGGCAGGTCCTCAGAAGTGGACCACTGTTGACTGTAGGCAGTAAGGTCTGCCACATGTGCTTTTAGTTCTTCCTTAGAAGACTGGTCCTTGTTCATCTAGTGGGTGATGGGGGCAATTGATCCCTAGAGATGATCAATCTTTTGTTCCCTCATAGTTGTGCCAAAATCAATAGTGGAGATATTATAACTAACCTCCACTCCTTTTCCCACAACCGGAGTGTCAATTTGCACCATTCTTGATCCAAAGGCATCCATTATTAAGTGGGATCAGACCCTCGACTTCTTTTCCTTCTTCGTGCTTATTTGGGCTCGTGCAAAGATAGCCTCCAGCCTTTCCTTGGGGTCCATGAGAGCGGTGGTCTTATTATGTAGTTGCTTTTCCAACCATTCAGGCATTTGAGATCCCTCTTTTGGTGATTCATGATCACCTTCTTCTCTTAGGGCATGTTGGATCTCTTTTTCCTCGTGATCTGAGGCTTCTTTTTCTATCTTCTCCTCTTCTTCCTCTTCATCTGAGTATTGGATTAATATGCACTTTTCTTCATGTGGCCCAGTAGCAGCTACATCTTCCTTAGGGTTATCTTCCCCTTTAGGTGCTCTTTCTTCTTCTTGCTTGAGCTCTATATGATGTTCGGCCTCAAGTCTCCTTTTCATTTGTTCCTCTTCTTTAGGCTTTCAGCTTCAACTTCTTTGTTTTCCTCCTTCTTGGGAGGTACTTCTTCTTTTTGCTCAAGGATTTTATCTTGCCCACCACTTGGAGGCTCTGTAGATATATCCTTGGTGTCATCACTTTCCTTCTTCTCTCCAGAAGGTTGCTTTTCAACTTCCTCCCCAACATCCTTGACTTTCCTAGACAACTCTTCCTCAAGCTCTTGACTGGAAGACTCTACTACATATTTGGTGCTAGGGTCTTCAACATCTTCTTCTGAGGACTATGACCCTTCCTCTTCATATACCTCTTCATCTATGGTCACATTTTGATGTTCTGGGTGCTCGTGGTAGTCGTCTTTAAATGGATCCTCAAGTTCCTTTTCTGCTTCTTTGGCAACCTCCCTTTGTTGCCTCTCTAATTCTTCTAAAATTTGTATGGATTCCTCCATTTTGGGTAGTTCCATCAAAGGAGGGACAGGGAGACTAGCAACAACCTGAGCCAGAATAGCCTGCACTTTAGGGTTCATCAGTACTTGAGAGAGTTCCATAGGTATTCTTTGCATATGTGTGGCGAAAGCCTCTGGCAGGGTGAGAGTAGGCATAGTTGTTGTAGCAGGTAGAGGAATTGAAGTGGAAGGAGAAATTGAGGAGGATGAGAATGGGGAGGTTGTGGTAGAGGAAGAACCCCTCACCATGATTGGAGTAGTTGGCAAGGTGGAGGCAAGGTGAACCGAGATGTCCACTGCGTGTAGAGAGGAAGTGGGCAATGCTTGAGATGTCACAGGAATAGCAGCAGTGATAGTGGTGATGACATCAAGAGCAGAGGTGTCAGGTCATGATTTATGTTGCTCGACCTCTTCCTCTTCCCCTTCGTATAGTATGTCTTCTTGGATTGTGGGCATCTCAGAAAATCCACCCATCTTCTTGGGCCTCTTTGAGGTCTCTCCTTCTGAGGCCTTCCTTGAATACACCTTATGCTTAGGTTAGCACTCAGTTACCTCTTTTCTCTTCCTTGATCTGGTGGTGGGAGGAGATTCTAGACCTTCTTCAGTTGGGGCAGCAGCAGTCCCACTGTCTATTTCACTCTCGAGCTCGTCTTCAAACTCGCCATATGTCAAAGTAGCTCCTTGGAGCTTCAACTGAGCAATTTTTGCATCGATCTATTGCCTCATTCTATGCTCTATCGGCTTTGTCAAGATATCAATGTCGTTGACCTCTTCTTCATTCTAGTCTATTAGGGGAAATGATAGGTTGGCAACAACATCAAACCTTAGATCTATAACAGTGTTCTCATCTTCTATGATATGGTCTAATACAATGAACAGTTTGACCAACTTGGAAAAGTAGGTGGTTGTACGCATATAGTGCCTCATGTGTACCTCTTTGTCATCCCAACAGTTAGCCCAAAATTCTTCAATATTATGTATGTGGGCTTATTCCTTTCCAATGAACTTCTTCAACTTGCCATATGGATCCATCCTTGGCCAATTAGTGTAGAGATTCATATTATATTCTATAATTTCCTTCTTTGAATACTTAGCACATTGGGTAGCCGTGAGGGCATACATTTCCAGCCCAAGTGTGAGGGGATATGGTATTAATGCCCGGTGTTTGCCACTAAGGAGAGTATGTGTGTTTTGCAGCTACCTTGAGACTTATAGCAAAATTAGTCGGTCATTTAGATACCGGGGGAACTTGTATGGCCTCTTAGTGAAGCCTTCAATTCGGATGTAGGTGAATTTGGGGAATTGTATGAATAGGAATCCAAACCAATGAATAACTGCATAGGTGTTGTGTGTGACTCTCCTCTTGAAGTACCCTCTGAGAAGTTTGATAATGTGCCCAATGAAGGCATCATTCACCCTACAGTAATCCTTCTTGAAATTCTGGTATTGGAGTTGCAGATGCCTGTCATATACCTTTAGCTCTCTTCCTAGATTTTTTCTTTGTGCAACAAATAAACCTTTGTAGGGGAATAAGTTGGCCAGAATATATACCAAATAAGAAGTCATATAAAATTTGGAGGTCTTCTTGAGTGCCACAAACTGATCATGCAACCAGTTGTTGATCATTCCAACCCGGTTAAACTTAGTCTTGCCTATGATGATCTCCTCTATGAAGTAAATCATCCAATCTTGGAAGTAGGTTGCAGTAGGGATTCCCATGACTCTGCTCAATAAGGTCACCAAGTTGTGGTAATCTTCATAAAATTCACTCCTAAACAACTCCTGAGGCACCTTTTTTGGGTTGCCCCTCTTCTCCTTTAGCTAGTATTGATTGATTAACATTTTGCATTTCAAGGGGTCAACTTTCCACATACTTTATGCATATTCTTTTTTTTTTTCCTCCATAGGGTCAAAGGTAGGGATTTGGAATGTTTTCCCTATAGACTTGGCAGATAGGTCAGCCAACACTCTACCCTCATGGTCAACAATCCTTCTAGTGCTTTCTTGATAATCTTCTCTGCAGACCATCACCATCTCTTGAGCCACAAGAGCGGACAGGAAACCAGCTGCCTAAGCCAAACCAATCTTTTTGATTCTCTTTGCATTGTTTGTAGTAGGATTGGCAATGACCCTCTATCTGAATTCCTCCATGTCAACATGGCTAAGGTTGGTGTTTGATACCAAGTTCCACATAGAAGGGACCTTGGAGGTAAACCCCACCCCATGGAACTGGTACTTCATTTGGTCTTTATCTTCCTTCCCCCTTCAAACCTTGGCAATCTTCTTCCCTTTGTCTTTTTCTATGGACACCCTCGATGGTCCTATAGCTGATTCCATAAATCCTGCAAGCAAAGGTGCATTAAGCATATTGATATACAAAATGAGGGGAGCGTTAGCGAAATCCTGCAAAACAATTGTTAGATCAAGTAATTCATTTTCCAGAGATCACAATATTAACTAAAATCCATTGTTTGGATATCGTTCGGGGAAGATTGAGCAATGTGGGCTTAGGGATGTAGGCTTCCCTGGACTGGCAGCCATTTTGGAGGAGGTAGCAGGGATGTGGTGAAGAGGGCATGACAGCCCACATGTAGCCACCCGCACAAGATTTTTGCACCATAATGGGGCCCACCAAGGTGTTAAGGTGTTTTCGGTCACGAGGTTCATCATTCATAAGGTCCTGGAGGTGTTAGTTCAGTCATTTTGGCATGTAGGTATAGAGGTTGCAGGAGCAGAGGTCATCAAGGAAGTTTGGAGCTCCATCATTTGAAAATGGCCTTGGCATGGTGGAACCCCATAGACAGAGTCCTGCATATTATAGTATAAGTATAATATAAGTATCAGAGCAATATTATAGTATAAGTATAATATAAGTATACTTATATTGCGGAATAAGTATAAGTATAATATAATTGCGGAATAATAATAATAATGTGAAAATATTATAGTATAAGTATAATATAAGTATCAGAGAAATTGATTGGATGAATATTATCTTTCTTATATTATAGTATAAGTATCATATTAGATACTTATACTATAATATAATCCTTACCAAATTGACTATTCATAAGAATACCAAATTTTAGGTCTTAGGTCTAATACCAAATTATTTCACCCATTCAATTGCTATAATATTAGCTAATTGTAGGTCTTAGGTCTGATACCAAATTATTCTTTTAAATTATGTTTCACCCTTCTATTAAGTTATCATATTCAAAAATTGCATAAATCTTAGTACCAGGATTTATTTTTTTGGGACAATTAGTAGCATAGTGGGGCCCTTTTCAAATAAAACATTTGATGCCTCTGGGAGCCTTATTATTCCTTTTCCTCAGTAAGTGTGGTGGTGTCTGTTTAGACCACTTTCTTTTCTTATAGGGGACTTCCCTATATTTCTTTTTATAACCATGCTTACCATGCTTGTTGCGCCTGAATGTGTATTCTCCTTCATGATATTTATTTCAGGAACACTTTTTGCATCTGCATTTTCGGCCACAGCCACCGCTTTTGAACTGTTTCAACTATTAGAAGTCTTTGAGCTGATTTATTGGCAGAAGATCACAAAATTCTTTTAAGTTGCATGTGTAATTGTATTCTTCCTTGTTAAGCTGCAAAGCTCCTAATAAGCACTGCTTTTCCAACTTATATCTAATCAATCTTTTAATAGTTGGAAAAGTCACATCATCAAGCTTCTTATGTTCTTTTCTAATAAGATAATCTTGTGCCCAAGCACCCAAGCCACATGGAAGTGAATTTAGATAATACTGCTTTATGGTCAGGTCATGCATCTTATCCGCTGCAACCATATAAGATTCAAACATACAGTTGTATTCATCAAAATTAGCTAAAAAATTTAGCTTCATAGATTGCAGTATCTAATTGGCTTATAGGGCTTGATTGGAAATGTCATCATAGAAAAGATCAGTTAATAACCATTTAAATTCATCAAAGCCAGCTTCGAAAATATCATCTTTGCCCAATTTTTTTGGATCCACAAGAATTGGATCTGAAGAGTTTGTAGAAATATTTTTGGGCATGGGTCTAGTATCTGGTAGATTATTCCACCAGTTTCTCAATTTTCTAGACATGATTCTAACTGCATAAAGAACCTTAGCCGGTTTAGTCCATGTACCACTTCTTTCAAACATATTCTCTAATGTATCAGTCCAGGTACATATTGCTTCATAAGGGTTGACCAGATTATCTATATTCAAAATGTAACCACTAGAATCATATGGTCTTAATTGTTCAGGTCTCAGATTTTCGGACACTGGTTCTTGTATCTCGATGTCCATAGTAAGCTTCTTTAGTGATTCCCAAGGTTATTTTCCTTCAATTTGGTTGTATTGGGAAAAGTCTAAATTTATTTCTTCAAAAACACTATTTACAAAAGAATCATAATCACTACTACTATTAGAAACAACTAAATTATTTACATCAGAAGTTTCATCATTTGACTCTTTATTTGCAAAACTAGGCTCATCCATGTATACTAGTTTTGGCTGCTCTTGTTCTACTCCTAGTTCTTCAATCCAATCTTTCAATTGTTCTTCTTTGTGGACTAGACTATGTTCCTTGATTTTAGGCATAGGAACATGTGGTGTTGGTGTATGAGAAGGTCTTCGAGAGGTTGAAGCTTTATCTTCTTCATTAGGAAAAAGGTTTTCTTCTCTAAATAAATACCTTCTTTGGCAAAGGAGGTTCTACAGACTTTCCTTTCTTTTCTCTATCTTCCTCTTCTGAACTATCCTTACCAGTTTGGGATACTCTTATTTTCTTTGTAAGCATCGTGATCTTTTCAAGTTTTTTAACAACAAAATCCAAGAGAGTCTTACTTTCTAAATGAAATTATTGTATCATGAAATCTTATTATAATAATAATGTGTGTATAGCCACTATCCATAAGAATGTCAATTTTTTTAAAGATTGCAATAACATCAGTATCTGTATCGGAAGATTTGTGTTTTGCAGAAGAAGTTTTTGAAAAGGAAGATTTATCTTTCCTTTGCCATGGAGGAATTTTGTATCCATGGTAATTATCTCTTTCAACCCCTTTGGAGGGTTTTTTCTGCAATCGTAACCGTTTCTCCACTTCTGCTTTGTCTGATTCTAAACTTTTTAGTTTTTCCAAATGCTAGCGAATAGCCTTCTTTCTTTCTTCTTTAGTTCCTTTAATTTAGAAAAGGATCTTTGGATTTTTCTATCGTGTTTTAGAATTGTAGATCTTTTAATGTATCTTTGAAGGGAGAGAAGTATGAGGAAATCCTCCTTACGGATCTGAACTCTGCAGTTGCGGATCAAAAAATATTTTGTAGGTGTATATATTAATCCCATAACATCTTTAAATTTAACATGGAAGCTGATTTAGGAACTTCGCTTCAATAGCTCATAAAATCATTAAAAGATTTTAGAAGATTGCTATTCTATCAATGACTTCCCATCTCTTCCTCCACCCCTTCTCCCTCTTTCCTTAGGTCTCTGCTCACTCACTCCCTCTCTCTCTCTCCCCTCCATCCTTAACCCTAAACCCTTAAACCATCTACCCTCTACCCTTAACCCTCCTCCCTCTATCTCTCTCCCACTCCCTCCCTCTCTCTCTCTCTAAAGTATCTTCAATATCCTACCCCCTCTCCCTCTCTTAGGTCTCTCTCTCACTCACTCACTCCCTTTATCTCTCTCCCCTTAACCCTAAACCCTAAACCCTTAAACCCTCTACCCTTAACCCTCCCTTCCTTTATCTCTCTCTCTCAAGTCTCTCCCTTCTAGCACCACTCCCTCTCTCAAGTATCTCTCTCACTCACTCACTCACTCTATCTCAAGTCTCTCCCTCCTACCCCTTCTCCCTCTCTTAGGTCTTTCACTGACTCACTCACTCCCTCCATCTCTCTCCCCTCCACCCTTAACCCTAAACCCTTAAACCATCTAACCTCTATTGTTAACCCTCCCTATATATCTCTCCCACTCCCTCCCTCTCTCTCTCTCTCTCAAGTATCTCCAATATCCTACCCCATCTCCCTCTCTTAAGTCTCTCTCTCACTCACTCACTCCCTCTATCTCTCTCCCCTTAACCCTAAACCAGTGCAATTCCTCTAGATTTTTTGCAGCAAACTATATTGAAGCACTCTCATCAAAATCATCAAAATCATATAATACCTTCACATAAGAATAATATTGGGAGATAGTGGGAGAAAATATAATATAAGTATCTTAACCCTACATGATTTAGAAAGTAATACTCTCTTGGATTATTATGCCTCTTACTTATGGGTATTAAGTGGGCCCTTCTCACTAATGGGTGTTTTTAAAGTGACTTTATTTCTCCACTATGTCAGTGTTTAAGACTTTCTTCTTAACAGTTGTCTACTCCATAGTGTGGTAGGTAAAGGGACACGCGTCACAAATGAATGGATGGATTCCAAAATTATTGTATCTTGCCATGAGGTAACAAGTTTAGCCTCTCCTATAAATTGTTGAGGATGCCTCATTCTTGGCATCGGTGGTCTAGGATTGGAGTCTAGAGTCTAGGAAGATTCTCTAAGTTATATATCATAATTATGCTCTCTCCTGCGCTTTGTGCAATCTAGATGATCAGAATCTGAATATATGTTTATGTGTAATATTGTCAAATTTTTAATGCTAGTTTCACATTATTATTATTTCGTAATTTGGTATCAAAGCGTAGGCGATTGGGAAAGAGTGGGATAAAATCATATAATATAAGTATCAAAGCAATTGATGAGAATGAAATTATATGTCATCAATTTCTCTAATACTTATATTATATGATTTTATCCCACTCTCTCCCAATCACATACGCTCTGATACCAAATTGCAGAATAATAATAATGTAAAAATAACATTAAAAAATTGACAATATTACATATAAACATATATTCAGATTTTGATCATCCAGATCGCACAAAGCGCGGGAGAGAGCATAATTCTAATATATAACTTAGAGACTCTTCCTAGACTCTAGACTCCAATCCTAGACCACCGATGCCAAGAATGAGGCATCCTCAAAAATTTATAGGAGAGGCTAAACTTGTTACCTCATGGCAAGATACAATAATTTTGGAATCCGTCCATTCATTTGTGACGCATGTCCCTTTACCTACCACACTATGGAATAGACAGTTGTTAAGCAGAAATTCTTAAACACTGACATAGTGGAGAAATAAAGTCACTTTAAGAACACCCATTAGTGAGAAGGGCCCACTTAATACCCGTAAGTGGCTATAGTAGTTTTGTTTTTTTATGATAGGTTTGCATCATGTTGTCACTTCTTAACGTGGGTGACATCACGGCACAGACAAGCCCATGTGCTAACCATCAGAATGGTACTGGATTCAATAATTCATTAGGTAATTCTTGATAAACTCGAGCCTGATAAACTCGAGCCCAATCATCGTCCCTTGGATTAAAGACATGGTCAATTTGGACTACATAGTCCTAAGAATAGGTTCAGTCTAGTTCAACTCTTCTTGCTAGTAATGTTGGTTTAAGCTTGATCTCCATATCTTTGATTCTTACTTCAGGTCTCCATCTGGCTTCAAGAGGGTATAATTCAATTCTTGGGAAATTATATCTTGTCCTAGGATAATGTGTTGGATATTGCACCATGAAATCAATCATAGTCCTTTTGAATTGTGGGTATAACAGATTTAAGAATTCTTCCATATCTGAATTAAATCTAGCTCCTATTAAATCAGTATAGTCTTCAAATGTATCTTGATCAAAACTGATTCTGGTAATGAAACCAAATTTCAGATTTTTCAAAATATTCATTTTACTTTGTTTTGACCAATTCATACCAAACAAACCTTTGATGCTTATTTGATTGAATTGTTTCCACACCAATATCTGATAGGAGCATGGTTTAGTCCTACGGATTCTCTAAAATCTTCATCTTCATCTAAATCAATTAATCCTTGTGCATGGTAATAACTGATCTGATCTTTCATATTTGAAAGCCATTTATTTAAGAAGACTCCAATAGTATTAGAACAATTTCTTTTGGAAGGGTTGGAAGACTAACATTACCAGGATTTATCATGTACATGCCAGTACCATCTAGCCTAAACCAATTTGGAGCATTAAATTCCAGACCTAAATATATCAAACCTACAAGTTCTCTTGTCAGAGTATCTGCTAATGGATTATTTTCTCCTTTTATCCATTCAATCTCAAAATAATAGCTTAGAAATTCAAAATACCATCTTGCTATTCTTCCTTGAGCTATGTCTTTATTTGGTTTCTTCTTGAGAAATCTTGTCATAGCTTGGCTGTCTGTTCTTACAGTGAATTTTATTGGATTTAGCAAAAATTTAAGCTTTTCTATACCTTTTTTGATTACCAGTATTTCTTTTTCATAGATGTGATATCAGCTTTTAGTATCTGTGAAAGTACCAAAGTGATTGTTGGTGTGAATAATTGTCTTGTACCTAGCTAATTCATTCACTAGGTAAATTAGGGGACATATTCACATGGTTAAGTTTACTTAGGATAAAAGATTCTTTCTAGAAGCTTAGTTGGCTTATCTAGAACTTATCTTATCTAGCTAGGATGCATCATTTCCTAGGTGATTAGGTTGTTAGTTGTCTCATGTCATAAGATCATGACATTTGTCAACATCATATTCATTCCTATCTCTCAACCTTGCCCATATAAGCAAGGCATCTCATGTACATTTGTAATCAAGCAATCAATCAATCTTGCATTGTGAAGCAAGCTTTCTTGCCATTCTCTCTCTTCTGGAAGTGGTTTTGGTCGCAACTGATCTTGGGGGTGTTGAGGAGTCACCATCAACTCCTACATGGTATCAGAGCTATCTAGGTGTTGCAGATTCCTTCCCAGATCAAGGGTGATATGTTGGCTTGAATATTTTTGTTGGGTGCAGATTGGGGTTTCAATAACCTCACGGTTGAGTTCAGAAGGTTCCGCAGATGAATTTTGATTGTAAATTTGCCTATATTGGGTAAAGTTGTTTTTGAGGCAAAAAAAAAATTGCTGGAATAACTCCCTGTGCAGTATGATTTTCATATTTTCGCAAAAAAAAAAATTAGTAAATTTTTTTCTACAATATTTTGTAAAAATTTGGGGAAAATTTTTGATTATATTGACCAAAATATTCCAATTGATTATTCGGGCAAATATTTTGTATTTTTGGTCATATTCTACTGGTCAAGGTACTGGCTCTCAGTCCCGGCGTCAGATCCTGCATCCTTTGTTTCCGGTGGGTACCATTCCATTAAAATTTGCAGACCCGTCTACATCCAATCAGCGGTCTAGCTTTTTCTTTATCGACGGGAGGCATCACACTGTAGTCACATTGCCGGAATCAGTCACATCGGCGGTCAATTGGCACATTCATTATTCCGCATTGTTCGGTTGACTCATATTTACCGACCCATTGTTCGAAGGCTTCAGTCATAGTTGGGTTGTATTTGGTTGTCTTCCCTTTCAACCTGATGATTTGCTGGCCCATGTACCTTCCCTCCTCCGTCGGCGTTCACAGATCTAAATCGGTGGGTACAAGCTCATTTATTCCTACCAAGAGGTACAAAACAATATCGGCATACTTTGTTAATATATTGTCATAAGGTTTGGCTGATGGTATTTGACAAAGTTTGTTTTAAATATTAAAATCTTTGTATAAAGTCTAAAAGGCCGACAAAGTTTCAAAGACTTTCATTTTATATTTCAAACATTGTAAGACCTTTTTAAAATGTCCTCCAGCCTTTAGGAGCCGAAATTTCTTTGCTCCTCATTAGCCTTTAGGCGTTGGTGCTTGCCCCTAGTGTCCTAAAATAGCCATTTTTTCATTTTATCATAACTTTTGCATACGGAGGCGAAATTTTTCAAACAAAATATCATCGGAAAGGTGGAGATCTGAATTTTTCAGTGGTGTAGATATTTTGCAATTTTGTGCCTCTTTTTCTAGGTTGAAGCCAGATCTTTGTTTTTCACCTCCAAGTTCATATCTTTGTGCTCTGATCTCCGATTGGTTTTTGTCGCAACTGATCTTGGGGGTGTTGAGGAGTCACCATCAACTCCTACAATGATAGCCACAGATATCCCTTTTACCATTTCCTTCTTCTTGAATTAACATAGCAGACCAGGTTTTGTCAGAAGCATCAGTATACAAATATAAATAAATCATTAGAAGGGGTTTGCAAAGAGGGAAAATGTTGGCATTTTGTTTATATCCTCTAAATAGCTTTTGTAGCTTTTAATGACCATTCTTCTATTCCTTCTTTCAAGTGTGCTGGATGGCCTTTCTATCCTCAGCAAGACCTTTATAGAGGGGTGAAACATAATTTACACATCCAAGAAATCTCTGATTTTGTTTTTTATCTTGGAGAATATCTAGAAATTCCTGAATGCGCTAAAGGATGTGAGGTTATAGTTGTACTCTACCATTTTTCAAGTGTAAGCCAAGGAAATCAATTTGGCTTTCTCCAATAACCATTTTTTTTTTGTGAGGCATATCCCATGTTTTATTAGTGTTGCATAGAGTGCTTCAAGGTGTTGCAAATGATCAGGAATAGAGTCAGAAAATAGAAGAATGTCATCAATATAAATAGCACAAAAATATTTAAGATGCCTTAAGGCTTGGTCCATTCTCCGCTAAAAATATGCTAGAGTAGTACATAATCCAAAAGGTATTACATTCCATTCATACAATCCTTGTTGTACTAAGAATGTTGTTTTATATCTATCTGATTCTTTGACCTTAATTTTCCAGAATCCTGACTTGCAATCAAACTTGGAAAAAAAAATCTTATTAGTAGCTCTTCGTATTAAATCAAAACTATGAGGAATGGGATAGTTGAAAGAAATAATGATATCATTAAGAGGCTTGTAATTGATACAAAGTCTCTTTTTACCTCTGACTTGTTCGGCCCTCTTGTTCACCAAGAATGTTGAACAAGCAAATGGGCTTTTACTGGGCCTAATGAATTGTCCATCTAACAATTCTTTGAGTTGCTCATCCATTTATTTTCTCTCTGTAGGACTCATGAGATAGGTAGGTTCATGAGGCATGACTGACATGCATTCTAGTCAAATCTGTATTTCACATTCTTCATGATCCTGGGACCAGAATTGTAATGGGTTGAGACTGCAACAATCTATCTCAAATATTTGTCTAATTTCTCTGAATACATCTGTTATTTCTTCTACCATTTCTTTGCTTGATTCCTGTTTATTTTTCTTCTTACTATTGTCAAATTTATGATTGACTATCTTTAATGTTGGGATTTCAATCTAACCATCTTCATGTCTTAATGAAATTTTATGTTTCCAAAACTGAAGAGGCTCATATTTAGTTAAGAACAAGAATCCTAGTAGAACATCATCTTCTAATTCATTATATTCAATGAAATTAGTGACAAAAATTTTTCCCATTATTTCTATGTGTACATCTTGCGCATACCTACCCATTTGAATTCTTTCTCCATTTATTGCATAAATGTGTGGAAGGTCAGGTCGATGCTTCCAAAAATCTAGAGGAATTGCATTGGTTTTTGCCAAAGAATAGGAAGAACCTGTATCCACAAATGCATCTAATGGAATCTTTTTATATCCTAGAAAACAAAAATTTATTCTAACATAGTTACCATTATTGGAGAGCAATAATGAACAAGTTTTTTCATATGTCTTTTCAATCAAACTATTTCTGTTGTTGCTACTAATTTCTTCTTCTTCTTTTTCAGACTCAACTTGTTGGTCTGCTTTGAATAGAATGTCTTTGATTTCCCCTACTTCTGCAGAAAGATTTTTTATTTCTTTTTGTTCAGTCTTGAGCAATCTTTTTAACTCAGCAACATCATCCATAAGAAAGTCAATTTTTTTAAAGATTAAAATAACATTAGTATCTGTATAGGAAGATTTGTGTTTTGAAGAATTTTTTGAAGAGGAAGATTTATCTTTCCTTTTCCATGGAGGAATTTTGTATCCATGCTCAATATCTCTTTCAACCCCTTTGGAGGGTTTTTTCTGCAACTGTAACCGTTTCTCCACTTTTGCTTTGTCTGATTCTGAAATTTTTTTTTTTCCAAATGCTGGTGAATAGCCTTCTTTCTTTCTTCTTTAGTTCCTACCAATTTATAAGGATCTTTGGATTTTTCTATCTGTATTTTAACTTACATATCTTTTAATGTATCTTTGAGGAGAGAAGTGAGGAAATCCTCATCTGGATCTGAACTCTGGTTTTGGATCAAAAATATTTTGTAGGTGTATATATTGATCCTTAACATCTTTAAATTTTAACATGAAACTGGATTTAGGAACTTCTTCAACTAGCTCATAAAAATCATTAAGATTTTCTAAAAGATTGCTACTATCAATGACTTCCCATCCTAGGTTATCATATTCAAAAATTGCATAAATCTTAGTACCAGGATTTAATTTTTTGGGACAATTAGTAGCATAGTGGGGCCCTTTGCAAATAAAACATTTGATGCCTCTGGGGGCCTTATTATTCCTTTTCCTCTTGGAATTGATAATTCTTAAAACTTGTGAAATTGATTTATTGATATAAGAAAAAAATATATTTATATTTTGTTAAAACAAATCAAATATGTATGCACATGCAAAATAAGATTATATTTCTAATAAACAAATAATTAAACACTTTATTTTATTTCCAGAGTCATGTCAATATTGATAATACTAGTAAGAATTTTCATTTGAGATATTTACCACTTTCTAATCACTACGATAGTTTACGAAAGTAAATTAAGTATTACTTAAACTAAAAAATTACACACAAAATGAGTTTACAATATCTAAAATATTCAACACATATGAAAATTGATTCCTTAAATTAAAAATGAAGCTCATTGTTTTCAACATAACTATGAAAGAAGTACAAGCAAATAATCTTATTTAGAAAATAATTTTAGGTGAATTAGTTTCATGTTATATTTACCTTGGCATCCTTTCACGAGACCTCTATTCAATATGTTTTATGCTACAAAAGAGAGATTATGCAAGGTTTATGATACAATTGTTGCTTAACCATTATTTTAGAGAATCCATAGGACTAAACATCTTGTGGAATATTGTGTCTAAAGAATTTGCACAAAACTTGTTGGTTTAGTAAAGATGTCTGACAATCTGTTATTTTCCTTCAATTTGGTTATATTGGGAAAAATCTAAATTTATTTCTTCAAAAAAACTATTTACAGAAGAATCAAAATCACTACTACTATTAGAAACAACTAAAGTATTTACATCAGAAGTTTCATCATTTGACTCTTTATTTGCAAAACCTGGCTCTAATACATTTATTGCTTTAGATGCATGTTTCATTTGAAAGCCCAAAAATCATTTCTTATTTCTACTTGTTGTGGCCTTTTTTCCAAAATATTTTCTATTGCATGTACATGTTCATAGTATTTTCTCCACCTAGATAAATTAGCAATCTTTTCTCTTATAGATGGTTGTTCCATTTGAAAATTAGACTTGAAATAAGAATTAATTGAAGCATCTTCATCTGAATCAATTAATCCTTGTGCATGGTAATAACTAATCTGATCTTTCAAAATATGAAAGATCAGATCAGTTATTACCATGCACAAGGATTAATTAATTCAGATGAAGATGAAGATTTCAGAGAATCCATAGGACTAAACCATGCTCCTATCAGATATTGGTGTGGAAACAATTCAATCCAAATATGCATCAGAGGTTTGTTTAGTATGAATTGGTCAAAACAAAGTAAAATGAATATTTTGAAAAATCTAAAATTTGGTTTCATTACCGAAATCAGTTTTGATCAAGATACATTTGAAGACTATACTGATTTAATAAGAGCTAGATTTAATTCAAATATGGAAGAATTCTTAAATTTGTTATACCTACAATTCAAAAGGACTATGACTGATTGCATGGTGCAATATCTGACACATTATCCTAGGACAGGATATAATTTCCCAAGAATTGAATTATACCCTCTTGAAGCTAGATGGAGACCTAAAGTAAGAATCGAAGATATGGAGATCAAGCTTAAACCAACATTACTAGCAAGAAGATTTGAACTAGATCGAGCCTATTCTTAGGACTATGTAGTCCAAATTGACAATGTATTTAATCCAAGGGACGATGATTGGGTTTGAGTTTATCAAGAATTACCTAATGAATTATTGAATCCAGTACCATTCTGATGGTTAGCACATGGGCTTGTCTATGTTGTGATGTCACCCACATTAAGAAGTGACAACAAGATGCAACACTGTCATAATAAAGCAAAACTCTTGTAGCCACTTACGGGTATTAAGTGGGCCCTTCTCACTAATGGGTGTTTTTAAAGTGACTTTATTTCTCCACTATGTCAGTATTTAAGACTTTTTGCTTAACAGTTGTCTACTCCATAGTACAGTAGGTAAAGGGACATGCGTCACAAATGAATGGATGGATTCCAAAATTATTGTATCTTTCCATGAGGTAACAAGTTCAACCTCTCCTATAAATTTTTGAGGATGCCTCATTCTTGGCATCGGTGGTCTAGGATTGGAGTCTAGAGTCTAGGAAGAGTCTCTAAGTTATATATCAGAATTATGCTCTCTCCTGCGCTTTGTGTGATCCGGATGATCAAAATTTGAATATATGTTTATATGTAATATTGTCAATTTTTTAATGTTATTTTCACATTATTATTCCACAATTTGGTATCAAACCCAAGTTTTGCAAATAAAGAGTCAAATGATGAAACTTCTGATTTAAATACTTTAGTTGTTTCTAATAGTAGTAGTGATTCTAATTCTTCTGTAAATAGTTTTTCTGAAGAAATAAATTTATATTTTTTCCAATATAACCAAATTGAAGGAAAAGAATAAATTACAGACATCTTTACTAAACCAACGAGTTTTGTGCAAATTCTTTAGACATAATGTTCCACAAGATGTTTAGTCCTATGGATTCTCTGAAATAATGGTTAAGCAATAAATGTATCATAAACCTTGCATAATCTCTCTTTTGTAGCATAAAACATATTGAATAGAAAGGCCATAATGTTTACACTACATATGAGACCACTACTATTACATTATTTGGATCCAACTCATAATATAAAGTCTCAAAAAAAATTGAAAGAATACTCTGATGGATCTCCATACCCTGCAATATGGGTATTTCTCCATATCCATATCTCACTATATGGATTGATTCTCTTTTGGATCCTAAAGAATTTTGTAGAGCATTAAATACCCTTATACAATCTTCTGTCAATATTGGATGAACTCTCTTTTGTTATGTCTAAAGGGATATTGATGCTTCTGTCAATATTGGATGACTGATTGAACAAGAAAAAATTGTTTGTACTTGTTATACCAAATTGTGGAATAATAATAATGTGAAAATAGCATTAAAATTTTGACAATATTACATATAAACATATATTCAGATTTTGATCATCCAAAAAAAGACTCAGATCATTCATAACAACAACTAAATTCAAGTCCAACAACACATCAGGATATTTATGACTATCTCTAGTGTTACATATTTTTCAAGTGTGACTAGATGGCCTTTCTATCCTTAGCAAGACCTTTATAGAAGGGTGCAACATAATTTAAACATCCAAGAAATATCTAAAAAAAAAATTTGTCTTGGAGAATATCTAGAAATTCCTAAATGCGCTGAAGGATGTGAGGCTATAGTTGTACTCTACCATTATTGCAGTAATTTTTACCATGGAATTTCACATCTAAATCATGAAATATTGATCCTATAGAATCACAAACAAAATCACGATGCCATCTATAAAATTACATAAAAGTGGAGACATTATACCCATATTGTAGGGTATGGAGATCCATCAGAGTATTATTGGTAGAGGACAATTAGCAAAATTTTGTTATACCATGGAATTTATATTCTTATGGATGATGTTGTTGAGTTAAAAAGATTTCTCAAGACTCAACCCATTAGTGGAGATAGCTATTAAGCAAAAATTCTAAAATTGCAGATAAAAAGATGCTAAATTACATTAATTGTCCACTATTAATGAATTATCCTTACCAATTTGGGATACTCTTATTTTCTTCAATTGAAATCTTTCTACAGAAATCAAAAATCTTTCTGTAGAAGTAGGGGAAATAAAAGAAATTCTATTCAAAGTAGACCAAAAAGTTGAGTCTGAAAAAGAAGAAGAAATTAGCAGCAACAGCGGAAATAGTCTGATTGAAAAGACATATGAAAAAACTTGTTCATTAGTGCTCTCTTATTGAACATCCTCTATTGAATAGGAGCAATTAATGCTATTTTATCAGAATCATTATTGTCCACTATTGCAGATAAAAAGAGACTTTGTATCAATTACAAGCCTCTTAATGATATCATTCTTCCTTTCAACTATCCCATTCCTCATAGTTTTGATTTAATACAAAGAGCTGCTAAAAAGAAAGTTTTTTCCAAGTTTGATTGCAAGTCAAGATTCTGGAAAATTAAGGTCAAAGAATCAGATAGATATAAAATAGCATTCTCAGTACTGTAACAAGGATTGTATGAATGGAATGTAATGCCTTTTGGATTATGTACTACTCTAGCATATTTTCAGCGAAGAATGGACCAGGCCTTAAGGCATCTCAAATATTTTTGTGTTGTTTATATTGATGACATTCTTATATTTTATGACTCTATTCTTGATCATTTGCAGCACCTTAAATCACTTTATGCAGCACTAATAAAACATGGGATATGCCTCACATCAAAAAAAATGGTGATTGGAGAAAGCCAAATTGATTTCCTTGGCCTACACTTGAAAAATGGTAGAGTACAACTACAGCCTCACATCCTTCAGTGCATTCAGGAATTTCTAGATATTCTCCAAGACAAAAAACAAATTCAAAGATTTCTTGGATGTTTAAATTTTGTTTCACCCTTCTATAAAGGTCTTGTTGAGGATAGAAAGGCCATCTAGTCACACTTGAAAGAAGGAACAGAAGAATGGTCATTAAAAGCTACAAAAGTTGTTCAAAGAAGCTGTTATTTTCACATTATTATTATTCCGCAATGGTGGAATAATCAACCAAAGAAAAATGCACATGAAAGAAACCTAAGTTAACAACAGAATCCAAGAGAGTCTTACTTTCTAAATCATTGTCAATCATTAACAACAGCTAATTCCTACACCTGAGACTCTGAGGTTAATTTCAAATTGTTAATTTCATTGTCTTCCTCTTCTGAACTATCCTTACCAGTTTGGGATACTCTACAGAAATAGTCTGATTGAAAAGACATATGAAAAAACTTGTTCATTATTGCTCTCCAATAATGGTAACTATGTCAGAATAAATTTTTATTTTCTAGGATATAAAAAGATTCCATTAGATGCATTTGTGGATACAAGTTCTTCCCGTTCTTTGGAAAAAACCAATGCAATTCCTCCATATTTTTGGAATCATCGACCAAACCTTCCACATAGTTATGCAATAAATGGAGAAAGAATTCAAATGGGCAGGTATGCAAAAGATGTACACATAGAAATAATGGGAAAAATGTTTGTCACTAATTTCATTGAATATAATGAATTAGAAGATGATGTTCTACTAGGATTTTTGTTCTTAACTAAATATGAGCCTCTTCAGTTTTGGAAACATAAAATTTCATTAAGACATGAAGATGGTTAGATTGAAATCCAAGCATTAAAGATAGTCAATCATAAATTTGACAATAGTAAGAAGAAAAATAAATAGGAATCAAGCAAAGAAATGGCAGAAGAAATAGCAGATGTATTCAAAGAAATTAGACAAAGGTTTGAGACGGATTGTTGCACTCTCAGCCCATTACAATTATGGTCCCAGGATCATGAAGAATGTGAAATACAAATTCAACCAGAATGCATGTCAGTCATGCCTCATGAACCTACCTATCTCATGAGTCCTACAGAGAGAAAAGAAATGGATGAGCAACTCAAAGAATTGTTAGATGGACAATTCATCAGGCCTAGTAAAATCCCATTTGTTTTTCCAGTATTCCTGGTGAACAAGAGGGCCGAACAAGTGAGAGGTAAAAAGAGACTTTGTATCAATTACAAGCCTCTTAATGATATCATTCTTCCTTTCAACTATCCCATTCCTCATAGTTCTAATTTAATACGAAGAGTTGCTAACAAGAAAGTTTTTTCCAAGTTTTATTGCAGTCAGGATTCTGGCAAATTAAGGTCAAAGAATTAGATAGATATAAAACAGCATTCTCAGTACAACAAGGATTGTATGAATGGAATGTAATGCCTTTTGGATTATGTACTGCTCCAGCATATTTTCAGCAGAGAATGGACCAAGCTTTAAGGCATCTCAAAGAAGTCAGAGGTAAAAAGAGACTTTATATTATGAGTTGGATCCAAATAATGTAATAGTAGTGGTCTCATATGTAATTGGTAGCTCCATCAGAGTTTGAACTATTCAATTTTGCTAGATGTCTTAGTTGGAGGATTAAGGCCATAATGTTTTCACATTATTTTAGGATATGTAATTTTATAGATGGCATCCTTTATTGTCAAGAAGGATTAATTAAGCATCCTAATCTTTTCAAGTTTTTTATTCTATAATTCTATGCAGTAATGTGTTGACACTAATAGTAGTAGTAAAAATTTCATTGCTATTGCCTTGGGTTATCATATTCAAAAATTGACAATATGTTTTAGCCTTATGGACTCCTGTAATTTCTGCAAGATTGAATAGTACTGGACTCTTATTGAAAAATTTTAGACAATCACAAACAAAATCTTGATGCCATCTATAAAATTACATATCAATATTGGAACCCACTAATATATCCTGATATGGAGATCAATTGAAGCAAGACTAAATCTTGATATAAGAATCGGCATTATACTCTTGAATATAGTATCCCAAAGTTATTAGTGTCTAGCTCTTATAGTATCCAAATTTAGAGAGCTCATCTCTCGGGGAGATATTACTCCTCATGAGAAAGGAAATGGGGGCTAATGGTAAAGCTAGCATCACGAGCATGCAAAATAGAAGTAGCATTCCAAGGTCTTTACCCACACACCAAAGATACTTACCCACAAGCCCCAGACATCCATCCACACTATATAATAGAAAAATATAAAAGAAAACTCACAATAACCTATAACAAATATATAGCAAATGTGTTTTTTTTTTTTCAAAACCTTATACAAATCTCCAATCTATCTCCCATCTCCCTCCAAAACTAAACCATCATGTATTTGTATCTACTAAAGAAACCTCCCCTAAATCCTAACCAAACTCAGTAATACCCCCTAATTTGGTGAATGCATTTTACATTATTGTTTGAATAGTTTTATTTGAACTCTTATATGTCTAATTAATAGAAACAAAGAAGTCAATTCTGTTTGAGTTGAAAGGCTAAGAAGTATCCTGGTACAATACAGTGAAAATGGAAAAATTTAGATATGCAAAGATTTGGAAAAAAATTGACTTGTAAATGTGTTTTACAATCAATATGGATTTTAATTAGAACTGAGCTAAATAACAGCAAACCAAGCTAAAAAAGTGTTTTTTTAATATAAATGTAAGCAAGGCTAAAGTTCCTTTGCTTTTATCTGGAGTCACTTTATTTCTAGCGTTAGGGATCTATTCAATCACATATTTAATGTATATTGAATTTTGAATTATGTGAAGGTTTCTTACTGCTACGGTGAATGTTGAGTGTTTAAAGGATTTTCAAGTCAAATAGACCGCTTGTATAGCGACATCGAATTGTTGACTGTAATTCATTCCAAGGGAAGTGTGGCACAAGAATTTGTTCCTTCTTGGCTGCCATTTAGAGATAAATTTTATAACAGTAGATAAAGTTTTGCCTTTCACACTTGAATACCTCATGAATGATGTAGAAGAAGAGTTTGCAGAAGGCATTGACAGGAGGACAAGTTTAGGCAGCATTTGAAGAGTATATGAAGGAGAATCTTTGTATTGTGTTGGAAAGAGTATGACTATTCTTTCTTGTAATTGTTTCCTTTTTTATTACCAACCAAATCAGATATTGTCTGTATAGTTTAGTTGTGCATTTGCTTGGGTTTATATTTTCACCAAAGGAGTTCATAGTGTGGGAGCTTGAGTCTATCCTCTTCTATGTATAATTTTCTCTTATTTCCAACATAGTGGTGTATTGGTAAGTTTGATGGTAGCAATGAAAAAACCTTAAGTCAGATATCTATATTCTTGGTTTTGCAATCATTGCCATCAACAACCAATACTACAACCAATACTACAACCTTGCTTGCTTACCAAATAAAATGTTACAAATTATCTTCAAACATATACAAATATTGCAGCAATCATAACACTTTCCCTTGGAAGCATCTACATTCAAACTGGCAGAATGGAAGTTGTGTTATATATCCCATGTTTCTAATATGCTTCAACAAAGATGCTTGTAATAATCACCCTTAATTGTTTTTGAAAACTTCTTAGCTTAACAAAATGGAAATTGTTAAACAACTTCCCTTTCCAGTTTCTAATCACCAAGTTCCTAATGTGGGAAAGGTGAGAGCATACAATGTATGAGATTACAATAACTTGAAATGAAGCAACTAAAAGTAATCCACTTATCTAGTGGGGTTAGCTTAGCAATTCTATTTTTTAGTGGGAAAACATCAAATAATATTTGAAATGTAAAGTCAAATCTTCTACTTTTCAGTGGTGAGTGAATACAAGAAAGATCAACTCTCTCACTTTTTAGTTGTGAGTGAATACAATATGATAGAGCAACTCTTCTGATTTTTAATTGTGAGTGAGAATAATAAACCACTTATTTAGTGGGGTAAGTAAGAACAAAATATCAAAAGCAATTCATTGGTGGTACTATCACTCTATGTTACAAAACTCCGCAGGTAATAATGGAGATACACATTAATACCTATATTGAAAGTAACTCCTGAATATTAATACTAACTTTCAAAATGATGTCCTACTCTCCAACCCCTTTTATTTTTACTTAAGTTTATATTTTAAAGATTCCAAGCTCATTAGTATCGATATGCGAAAAAAAGAAGCAACAAGACTAGATAAAAAAAATACATATAGTACATCTATATACATACTTAACAAATAACCTTAAAATTATTAACATTATAATAATCCTTATTTATTTATTATTACCCATATATTATTATGTGCCCATTTATTTATGATTGACTATTATTTATTTAATCCATTTGTTTATCCTTATAAATGATTACTATAATAAATAATTTAAAAAGAATTATAAAAATAAAGGAATAGTATATATACAAATAATTATACTATTTCCTATGTACACACATAATATTATTTTTCTAAGAAGAGAATAAAGAGATAATCCCCTTCTTAAAGAAAACCTAGTATGCTAGGGGAAATGTACCAGTAGCCGATAGGGCTAACTTCGCGCATTCGTGTAGAGCACAAACCAGGCCCGATTTCAATTTTTTTTTTGGACTTCTTCGTAACCGAGTTGTGACCTTAAAAATAAAATTTTGGCTTCTAGGTATTTCAAACACGTCTTGTGGAAATCGTAAAGCGAAAGGTGGTCAAAAAGGGGGTTTTTTTACCTCCATCCCCTACATCTTCACTATTTTGCCTATACCCATTCATTACAAATCCAAAAAAACTTTAAAAATTTCCTATTACCAATTATCATTTCACCTATTTCAAGTTACGTTTGTATGTGGGTCCCATCAAAATATCACGTGGGTCCGTTAGGAGGTGGCCCCTTTACCATCAACCTCATCACATTAAAATGTTCTCCATGTGCCCCATATTCCTCCATCAAGCCACGCATATGAGTTAAACACGTACCCCTTAAGCCTTCATCAAACCACGCGTACGTGTTAACTTAACCGCGGGTTGCTAGGCAGCTTTAAGCCCTAAAGTCTTCATCTCCTGTGGTTTCCTTCCACAATCTTCCTCACTGCATCCTCTCTTCTGCCACTGACTTTGGCTCTATGACCACGGCGATGACCTTTGGCTACAGGTAACATCTCCACCTCTCTTCACCTACAAGCTTGCTTGTTTAACAATGGAATTTTGTTGGCTTCGACAGTGTTTGACTACATTTTGGCGTCATTAAAAATCATTTATGTGTATGGCATGAAGGGTTTGACTGTAATCATTTATATTTACATGTGACTGCCGACTAGTAGAAAAATGAAAAATCATTTTTGTGTATGGCATGAAGGGTTTGACTGTAATCATTTATATTTACATGTGACTGCCGACTGGTAGAAAAATGAAAAATCATTTATGTGTATGGCATGAAGGGTTTGACTGGTAGAAAAATGAACCCTCGTGAATTATTCTATCTACGTCATTGACTTTTTGATTGCTATGCCTTTTTTGACATTATTCTATGAAGTAATCACATGTAATGTGATTTAAACAGGACATTGACATAATTGTGACCAAGTATCATCATAAAATTTATTGGGTATATAATAAGATACTTATTCTTCAAAGATTTTTTCATTTAATCTTATATGGAGCTGCATAAAACATCTCCACGACTCTTCACCTACAAGATTGCTTGTTTAACAATGGAATTTTGTTGGGCTTGACGGTGTTTTATCCACATTTATATAATCTGAAACGTTGATGAAGAAAAATTGCACACAGTTTTATCTAGAAATCTTGATTACTAATGGTCATGGACTGTGGAAACATAATGTTATTAAGAGGTGGAGAAGTTTTATGCAGCTCCATATAAGATTAAATGAAAAAAATCTTTGAAGATTAAGTATCTTATTATATACCCAATGAATTTCATGATGAGAATTGGTCAAAATTATGTCAATGTTTTGTTTAAATCAGATTACATGTGATTACTTCATAGTATAATGTCAATAAAAGGCATAGCAGTCAAAAAGTCGATGCCATAGACAAAATAAGACAAAGTAATTCATGACATAATAAGTTAGAATGCAGGTGAAAAAAATGTAACTACGATATGATTAAATAATGGATAATGCTAAGTTGAACAACTCACTGAAAGCAAAATTATTGGTATGCTTGAAAATAATGTAAAAACTGAGTACATAAATATAAATATAATGTAACTACGATATGATTAAATAATGCTAAGTTGAATAGCTGAGTGAAAGAAAAATTATTTGTATGCCTGAAATTAATGTAAACATTGAGTACATAAATATAAAAGATTATATTGAACAATGAAATAGACAACATAAATGTAAACATTAAGCCTTAAGCCTAATAATAATGAAAACACTGAATATATTGAATAAATAAAACATTATGCTTGATAAATATAAAAGAGTATATTGAATAATGAAACAAACAACAAAAATGTAGAACAGTATGGCTGAAAATAATGTAACCAGTGAGTACTTAAAGAGAAAAGATTATATTGAATATTGAAACAAATGTAACCAGTGAGTACTTAAATAGAAAAGATTAACCATGAATATGTTGTAAAACAAAGAGGGTGAAAATAATGTAAACACTAAGTACATAAACATAAAAGAGAATATTGAATAATGAAACAGACAACATAAATGTAAATCCAGTATATTGATAAATAAAAACATGAATTTACTTATTCTGGGTGTACCGGCCTGAATAAGCTCCCTTTTAAGAGGAATGTGTAGAAGTTGCCTTAGTAAGCTCTGAAGTCTGTAGAGGATATTCAGGAATTCATAATGAAAATGACCATGGAAATTCCCTCTTAAAACTTCATTTGAATGGGTAAATTGAATGCATTGAATTGTGGTGGGTGAGTTTCAAATTTGATTTTTTTGTGGGAAACAATCTGTCATTTCATTTTGCAGTGGCCATCTATGCCTGAGTTTTTCCGTGGCCTTTAGCAAATCAATTTTATATTTGGTTTAATTTTCAAAATAAGTTGCTCTATTAAATTCAATCAGATATATGAAATATACTATGTTTTTTGGTATATTAGGAGCCTTACACCATTAACTGTTTATGCAGGTACTAGAAGTAGATTGAGTTAATGCATGAAGATGTCAAGGAATGTGTGGGTGATTGTGCAACTGATAGCTTATAAAGTTGTTCAATGTTTTGTATTGTGTCAGAATGTTGACCATTAACTATTTATAATGTTTTAAATTATGTGACATTGTGCACCATTAACTGTTTATGTATACATGTAAATACAGTGCACTAGAAGCTTTAAGCCACTTGCATGGAGTGGTTATTGTAAACACATTGTACCTTTTTAATTCATAAATGACTTTATTTTGTACAATTGACTTGTGTTGAAAACATAATTGTACCAATATATGTTTAAATTTATTTATTTTTGTTGGTTGGTTACAGACTAAGTAGTGAACATATACTGGTGTAATGTCTAATTTTTAATTGGCATAACTACAATATTTTAATGACTAAAATGTAAACGGATATTGGGGGGATAGGTGAACGAGGAGTGAACAGCAATCAGATCATGAACAACAATTGGGGGTTTTCCCCTAACCATAAATATTCTTGATTTAGTTTAATAGAATCTTTATCTTAGATTATATTCCCCTTACTTTATTCAAGGACTATTTTTAACATAAAGAATACCACGAGGACTTTTCTTTTCCCTTGTTTTATTTCTAAAGAGGCTTTCATGAGGGGTTGACGTGGAGCCTTAGATGGGAGCTTTTATAAATCAATCTTTAGAGAGGTTATCATTCAGACTGAGGGAAGGTGTTTACCCTTGGCAAATAAGAAATGACATTGAGATTGTGCTACAATTTTTTTCTAAAAAAAATAAGTGTTATTCTAGATGCTCTTTAAACTTCGGCATATCTTTTCGGAGATATTTTGTCATACTTGTACAAGGCGTTGATTACAATCATACTAAAACTTCATGTCCCATTATTTAAATAGTTAGGATAAGACCAGCAACATCTTACTCTATTGACCAGAACATTTACATTATACCTATGCATACTTTTACATAGTATATATTACAATTTGGAGTGGAATACAAAAACAAACCTTCCTCTAACATACATTGTTACCAACAATATTGGAAGACAAATGATTACATGCTAATGGAAAGTAGCTTATTCTTCTCATCCTTGCACTTTTAACAGAATACTATCCCTCAATATTACAATAGTACTTAGACTAAAATGATCAATATGCCAATGACCACATCTTGCTCCATTTCTCACTTTTCTCTCCACCACAAAATGCTAACTTTTCATATCACACACAATAATTAAAATGCAAGAATATACACACGTCAATAAGGCTTGCTCTCCACCCTACCATAATGGTGTCATGGAGCCTCGTGGGCTCTAGCCATACCCCCGAGCAAGGAATTTTTTTAGCCCCACAATGATCAATGAAGTATTTTCTCATTTTTACAAAGGGATAAAACTAACATAGCAGAACTTACATGCATCTAGGTCCTCTACTTTCTATTTTCAAACATGATTCATACAATAGGTCACCTCCTTACAACCAAGAAACAAGGGAAAATGGAAAAGGAATAACTTATCTTTTATTTTAGGTGAAGGGACTGAAATCTTGTATCCATCTTTCCTCTCCAAACCAAGTCATCTTCATCACTATCTTTCCAAAGAGATGGACTCCTCTCCTTTTCTCATTCTTTCTACCATCTTCACTCAAGTTCTCCAAGAGGAGAAGTGGGTAACACCCCACTCTTCCTTCCTCTCTAGGTTATATATAAATTTCAACTTGCAACCCTTGAATGGGTAGGTGTGAAGTCTACCTACCTCCATCAATGAGAGTCTTTTCCTTATTGAAGAAGAAACATGCACTTGGACATCCCCCCCATCTTTCCATCACATCCTCTCTTCAAAACTCGACACTCTCAATAATGAGGACTTTTTAGGGGTCAAATCATGTTCTAGGGGCACTATTGTATACCTACTTGACCCCTACCACTATGGTATAGACCCTAGAGGGTTTATTTTTGCACCCCAACCAAGGAAATTGACCAACAACCCTCTTTAAAGACCCATTTAAAGACCTATCCGAATTCAACTTGGATAATGGTTTTTAAACCTTATTCCTCAATTTACAACTCACTTGGAACACAAATAAATACCCTCTCAACCCCAAATATAAATCTTTTTTTTATATCACCCCTTACCACCTTACTTTATCAACTTGTTAACTCTATTTCCTTTGAAGCCTTGAAAGGGGGGTCAAATTCATCACCAAAAGAAGATGTCTTTTGATCTACTCAATGGTTTTCCCTTCTCGTACTGGCTCTTCCTTTCTTGCACGTTATCAATGAAACCATAAGCAACAATCATATATCACATTGATTTGATAGCTAAAATAAGATTTAATTTTGCAACCATTTCATTTACAATTCCAACTCATATTTACAATTTACGATTCCAATATCCTTCATGGTAGAATAAATAAAATGTTAGAATGATAAGCAAGAATATTATCAAATAATCACACTATTTGTCACCCACAATACATTTTACCATCTATTTAGGAACACATAAAATAGATTAGAACTTTACTAATCACATGCAAAGTGGGGCCTTACAAATACAATGCAATGCAAATGAATGCAATATGTAGATCTAAGGCGAAAATGGAATCCAAAATCAAAAAAATGCAATGATCAAACTCAAGTTCACCAAAATGAAATGAAGGAAAATGGGTCTAATAGGTTAATGAACCAATTGGGACCTATTCTTCCTCAATTTGTTAGGAAATGAGATCCACACAATGAAAGTACTATCAACCTTTAGGTGAGTCAAGTCAAAGTGTGAATCTATTGATTTCTATTTTTTGCAAGGACGGTGGTCCTCATTAAACAACACTTTAGGGAGAAAGATTAAAAATAGCAAACTAACTCAAAAATGCAATCTAAAACTTGGATCTAACAAATTAAGCTCAATACTAACGGAACCAAAAATTGAAATTTAGATCACAGAGAGATAAGATGATGTGTACCAATCACCAGAAGTGATTTGTTGAAGTTGATCTAGAACTCATTTACCCAGGGGCGAATGGGTCCTGACTTAGGGTTTTTCTACAACTTTCAGGAGCCTCTGCTACAAATTTAAATCTCTCAAATACTTTCCTAGGTTTTAGGTTCAGAAAGTGGGAAATAAATTTTGTAATTGAGTTTCTGTGGGATGACAACTTTTATAGATTTGACAAGTTCTTCAATTTTTCTCTTCAAGAGATCTTCAAGATTTTTTCCACCTAAATCTACAAACACAAACCAACAGGGAAAAATGTTTTATTTTTGGTGAATGGGGGTTTGTTTTGGTCAAATCCCATTTTGGTAATCAAACCTTGTGTTGGTGTGAAAGAGGTACTTTATCTAACTTGTTCATTCTTAGCTAGTTCTCCACTAAAGTCCTCTTCACACTAGCTTAACTTTACATAGGGATAAAATGGTTGAGTCTTTAATAACATGAGTTGTCACACCTCATAGGATGCCAGCACTTGTCATAATCTAGTTGCATCTATCTCTCCCCTTGGCCTATATAACCAAGGAATTTCCTTTGTAATTCTAAATTCTCAAGCTGAATATAGTTTTGCATTCTTGAGAGGAATACAGTTTATTCCTCCTCATATTTATGGATTTTCTTTCCTTCAGTCGTTAGATTCTTGGGTAGGCTAGTTAGCAAATCTCACATAGTATCAAAGCCAAATTTGAGTTGTGGGTTAGCAATCCTTTAGGAAATCTAAGAGTCTTGAGATTTTTTTTCAAAAATTGAGTATGATCTTCTCTTGCATCCTCAAATGATCTGGAGAATTAGAAAGGTGTGAAAAAAATATCAGTTTCTAGGGGGGTTCATGCATTGACTTGTTAGTTATAGGTCTTTTGAAGCTTCCTAGAGAGATTCTAAACTCACCATTGAGTCTAGAACAGCTGAGACTTGCAGATTTTCCCTTTATTTCACCTGAAATAGACATCAAAGGCCAGATCTGCAACAATTTGAAATAGGAGGTTCATTGCTAGATCCAGCAAGCAGCCATCATTTTGGAACATTTTGGGTCAAATCTGACCTTACCATCATGCTCAAAAGGCCTGAAAACTATAAAATTAACTGTCAAAACATCAATTTTGAACAAAGTTGCCAGGTAAGGCAATTTTTTTTGTCCAAGGAGCCATTTGACCCCATGAAGAACTAATTTAAAAATAACATTTTTTTTATTTTAAAATAAAGAAATTTGTTTTAAAATAAAAATTATTTTATTTGTGGTAGTCGAGAATGGCCGCCAATAGTCTTTTTTTTGCAAAGGAGTATAGGGTTTAGCCTGAACAGAATGTTCAGAACATAGCAGCATAGGAAGTGCTTAGGGCCTCCACTCCAAATGGGTGTGGCATCAGTAAAGGGATATTGCATAGTAGTTGTCGGTGCAATGCGGTGGGGGGTCCACCGTTGAAGATGGAGGAAAGCTTTAGAAGCAGCATGGTGTTACCAAGACTGGTGAAGTTAGAGTCTTCAAAGATAGCAAAAATCTGAGGCTTGTAGAAAACAAATTGGGGCATGGCAGGGCAGCCAAAATCTCAAGTGGAAGACTCGCTTGGGGGAATGGAGGGGACCCTGTTACCTTTGCTTCTTCTGAGTCAATCACTTTGGAAATAAATGGAGAGCTAGAGAAAGAAGTGACCTTCAATGAAGAATTTTTTCCAGACTGGGACTGATTGGGAGGTTTAGGGGTTTCTAGCCAAGCCTGCCTGATCTCCACAAGTGGATCTCAAACTTCTGAAAGCCTCTCCTGGAAGGGTATGTTCAAATTTATCCAATGGCCAGAGGTTTTTTTGTTGTTGTTTTTGAAAAAAAATAGGATATAAATAATATCCTTTATGATTATTACTGGGATTGGGAAGAGAAACATGTGTTGTTTTTAAAGCCATGGCATCCATCTTTCAATCCTGCCATAGAATTTTTTGAGAGAGTTCCTCTTTGGGTGAGACTTCCTAACCTCCCCCTGCAGTTCTAGTTTTATGCATGCTTGGAGGCTATAGGGAATTCTTCAAGAAACTTTGTAATGGTGGATGAAAAGTCCTCAAATATTCTGCACTCGACTTATGCCCATATTTTGGTAGAAATGAAGGTGTCCAAGGTTCCCCCAAAGGAGATTCGGTTAAAATCTTCAAAGGGTTGTTGGATATAGCCCTTGGACTATGAAGGGGTTCCCTTTAGGTGTAAAATATGCCATCAAATGGGGCACTTGGCAGCTGAATGTTCCAAAAGAAGATCAAACAAAGTTGTCTCTTGGTGGAAAGATGCATCCTCCCAGCACTACACTGTGGAGAAACAGAAGGAGAATCATGAGAGATCTCAACTAAGAGGCTTTTAGGAGGAGAGTCGATCTTTAGAGGAGCCAAATTAGGGAGAGAAGTTGTTGTTGCAAGAGGCTCGAAAGAAGGAGCAGCAACAGGTTCAGACAACCCTATCTCAAGAAAGGAATTTGGTTGTAGTCAAGGAAGTAACCTTCAAATTGGGGCTACAACACTAGAAGTTAGGAAAAAGAAGAGTGGTATGAGGCCTCAGTCAAAGGATGCTGGAAAATGGAAGATTGATGATCAGCATTAGCAAGATAGTTCTGGGAGTGGAGATTGGAGGAGTCATCAGGCCTCATCTCTAGATTGGCAGAAGGAGGCTGCAAGGGTTGATGACGGGTGGCAAACAGTCATGGGGAAGAAAGCAAAGAATGAGAAGAAGAAAGCTTTTGCTATGGTCCTACAATCCCAGACTAAAGGAAGACTAAAGCAAGCTTCAAAATTTTGACCTATTAAAAGGTCTTAGGGGTTTGGACTTTAATCTTTGTAGCTAGTTGTTTCAAATCTTTATCTTTGTATGGGATGATTTAAATTTAAATTTGGGGGTAACTCTTTGGTTTTTTCTATTGGACTTGTTGGGGTCTAATAGAGTTTGTCTTTGGAATTGTATTGGTTTTAGCATTGTAATCTATTTTTTTCAAATTTCAATAAAATAAATCCTATTACCAAAAAAAAAAATTATTTGTTTTCTTTTTTTCAAATAAAATAGATTTTGAATTTTTTAAAGAAATTTACAAATTAAAATACATTTTGATTCTTTTAAAAGAAAATTGCAAATAAAAATATATTTTTAAAAAATTGAAAAAATGATATCTCTTTAAATATATATTTTTATTTTCTTTTGAAAAAAATATATTTATTTCTCTTCTTTTTAAATCAAGAAAAAAATTTAAAACAAAAATTTAAAAATAAAAAAATTTCATTCAAAAACAATTTCTCTTTTTTATTTTTAGAAAACATTAACCCATGGAGCAGAGCACGGGCGGGAGAAGCTCTGGGACGAGGATTTTGAAATCCTCTGAAACTGATGGAGATGAAGACTCAAATTCAGACAATGATGTTGATGGTGATTGGTTGGTGGAGGGTTGTCGGCATAGGCTACTTTGTGTTGTGTTCTTCCCTCTCTGCAATGGCTTTTGGATGCCCTGCTTTTCTTTGCGACTATGGTTTGTGCCTTTGTTGGCTTCCTGGGGGTTGGGGCAAAATTTGGTCATTGTTGGTGGTGTGGTGGGTATCGGCGTTGGGGCTGATGGGAATCTTCTCTCCCACTGTGCCCTGGCAGTGGTTCTTAGTGCAAGAGGTTGTTGCGTGTCTTATGTGGCTCTCTCCTTGGATGCCATTGTTTGGCTTCGAATGGTTGTTGTTGTTCCTGATGTGATGGGAGGAGGTGTTTTTCCTCTCTGGGTGTGGCTAAGTTTTCCCCCCTGGTTTTTTTCTAGTTGCTTTCTCGGCAATGGGAGTGGTTGTGCATTGGCTGCTTCTTGGCTGGCTGGTTGTTGAATGGGTTTATCTTTAGTCCTATTCAGCATAATAGGATGGACTGGTGGTTCTTATTGCTGACCTATTCTTCCTCCTGCTTCCTCTTGGTTGTTCTTCATCTCTTCCTGCTATGTGTTTGGAGGATCGCTTTTGGGGGTTTTTGTTTTCAGTTTGGGTGGGTTTCTTCTTGTTCCCTTTTGGTGGCTTGGTGGTGTTTCCCTCTGGCTGGTTTTGAGGATTTTTGGCTCATTTTTGGCCCTGATCGGCGTGTCGGGGTAGCTTGGGGTTCTTTGTTGTTGAGCCTTCTCCTCTTTCCTGTCTTGGTTGGGTTCCCCTACTCTCTGTGGGACTTGGATTTTCTTGCTCTTTTTGAGTCTGGGACTCTATTTTGGTTGTGGTTACCTATTTGGTTCCTCTTGGGTTCCTCTTCTTGGTCTATGGAGGAGTTGTCAGTGTTTCTCATCTTGCTGGTTGTGTTTACCCAGCTGAGCTTCTTGTAGTTTGGTGTTTTGGTGGCCTGTTGGTAGCTGTTTTTGGTTCCCCTTTGTTTGGGGCTGCAGATTTTTATGTTTGGCCTTTTGGTTGTGAAGCCCCCTAATTTGGTGAGGTTTATCTTTATGTAGGGAGGTTGTTATTTAATGATGGTTATTTTGGGGTTCTGGTGGAAGATGCCAGTGATTTTTATGCTTTGTGTGTTGGCCGGTGTTGGATTGTTGGTGGTTGGGCTTCCTCTGTTGGCCCAGCTTTATTTGTTCTTTGTTATATGTCTTGTTCCTTCCTATCAGCTCTTGAGGTTCATGATGCTTAAGGAAGATGTGGTTGCCCTTCCTACTGAAGTCAATTTCCACTGGGTGTTTCATCTTAAGTCTCCTATAAAAGAGATTGTCCCTTCTGAGGTGGAACCCTCTTTTATTGAGTTGAAGCTTTGGTGGGCAGGAGCATAGAGGTTTTGGTGGGAAGGTGATCCATTTCTTTCTCTCTACCAAAGGGGAGCCCTATCCTTTAGAGGTGGATGTTGGGATGGCTGATCATGTGGGATGGTGCTACATGGTGGTGAACAAGTTCTCTATTTTTCTAGACTCAGTTTTGGCTAATGAGTAGATGGTTTGTTGCAGATTGGTTGCTTGGGTGTCTGACTATTTCAGGTGGTTACTATTGTTTGTGATTAGGGGTTTGATGGTGTCTTACACCATCATGCAATTATCTTTCTTGGCTCAGGGGTGACTTCCATGAGCAGTTGGTTTGTTGATGCCTGGCAGATGTAGGTAGGTTTTGTGAGTATCTAATTGGGTTTCTGGTCTCAGTTAAAACCAAGTTGTTTAAGGGTCTCAGGACCTTGCTTGTTTGTTAGATGCAGCGTGTGTAGTCATGATCTATCTTTAGTGGTTGTTGTGGGGTTGTTGATGGTTTATGATGTATTTTAATTGCAGCTTTCCTTTCTTTGTTCTAGGTTTCAGGCCCCATCAAAACCCGTATTTTACCCTTAATCAAAATAATTTTGATTTTTTAAATCAAAAAACAAAAACTATTTTTAAAAAAAAAATATTGCAGCACTGAGTACTCTTTGCGCAGTGGTACTACATAGTACTACGCAATCTCGACCTTTGAGCTTCTTAATTTTATTTTATTTTAAATTCCCTTGTGATGCGCATGATTTCCGCTAATAAGTTTTTTTTATATAAGGTTTTTAGTATTTTTTAAATGTTAAAAAAAAAATTGATTCCGCTGAAATCAACATGGCTGATGTTTATTAATATTAAAAAATATAATATTTTGCAAAAAAATCCCACCCACTTTTTTGACTTATTTAAAAGTTTTAATTATTATAACTTTTTCAAAAAGTGTGCCCCATTTATTTTTGCCGATGCTTTTTAATATTTTTTCAATGTTTTTTTTAATTTTAAAAAACATACATCTTTTTTTAAGTTAGCCACCATTGACCATATTTTTTTAATATTTTTAAATTAAAAAATATAAATAACCATTAAATCTGGAGGTTATTTTAGCGGACAGTTAAATTGGCAAACTATTAATTTTGTTTGGAGGTCCATTAAATTTGGTGGAGTTTAAAATTATCTAGTGGACATCTAAATTTGGTAGACCGCTAAATTTGGCATAAGTTTTTCATAGCCCCTCTCCATTAATGCATTGATTTTTCAAGGCCAACTTTGAAAGCTCATAACTTGGGTTCAAGAGCTCCGATTTCAGTGCAATTTTTTTTTATTTGGGCTAATTTTCCATGATCTACGTATTGGTAAAGAAAGTTTCAGATTTTGGAAAATGGATTTTTCATAAATTTCTGATTCTTAGGGACGACTCATCACCGTTAACATTTTGCAAACTTCAAAGCTGCATAACTTTTGCATACGACCTCGGATTGAGTTGATTTGTTTTTTGAAAGTGCATGATTTTTTGTGTACTTTGCATTGGTGTTATTTATTTCATATGAAATTTTACCAAATGTATACTTTCATCACATTCTCCTTTCTTGAGGATTTGTAAAACAATGAAAACTAAAAATCTATAACTGCACTAAATATAAAGTGCCAAATCATTTTTATTTTTATTTTTTTTGGGGGGGCGGGGGGGGGTGGTTCTTTGAGTGAGTAAAGAAAGGGGGGTCTCTTGTTTTCTTTGTGCTTGGACATCTCTCTTACTTTTTTCTCTATTTTTTCCTTCGCTATGGGTAGATTTAAATTTCCATTGCTCACACCCTACAACTACAGCACATAGCATCAAAATGCATGGAATGCCTTAATACAACTAGGATACACACCTTATGTTGAGAAGAAGGTAACTGAACCCACAAATGATAAGGAAAAACTACTTTGGATGTTTGAACATACAAAAGCTCTTGGTTGTCTAAGGAGATTAGTTTCTCTTGATATCATGTTTCAGATTGAAGAATGTAAATATTCACATGATGCATGGGACAAATTAAAAACTATATATGGTACAACTAATGAAGTTTGTGGCTATCAAATTGATAATGAATTAATGAGTCTTGATCCAAATTCTTTTGATAACATCTAGGATTATATAACAAAGGTCAATGAACTTAGAGCACAATATAAATCATGTGGCTTAGAGAAGAAAGACATTCAACTTGTCTATAACACTCTAAAGAAAATTGGACCTAAATTTGTAGCTTTTGTTTCTAGCTTTCACACTCATAGATTGACAATGGGATCTACATTCACTACACCTTCTTTTGCTTCATTTTCTGAAATGTTGATGCAATAGCAAGGTAAGCTTTTGTCAATGGGTCTTCTTAAGCCTTCACACACACAAGCTTTGATGGTTGGTCAACCAAAGGGTCTAAAAGCATCAAGGAAACTTGACAACAAACAAAATTAGTCCAAGAAGAAGTCACAAAGAGATCAAGCACAATCATCTTCAACAAAAAAAAATTACTCCAACTCATCCTCTTCAAAGGGGAATTTTCGAAAGAAGGAAAGGCCAACTTGTAGTTACTACAAGAAACCTGGTCATGAGGGACATTTTTGTCATAAGAAGTAGATCGATGAGTTAAAGAATCTTCTTAAAAGGAACAACATTAATCTTCCTTCTTTTGTTGCTCAACAATCCTCTACTCCTTCCAAATCAGGTAAAGGGAAAGCACATGCACTTTTTGTTATTACCAATTCTTTAAAAGAGTGGATTCTTGACTCAAGTGCATCACATCACATGGGTTCTATTAAAGAATAGTTTTCTTTGTTGGAGCCTTGTTTTGTGCCCCACATTCTCATCAGGGTTGATTCTCCAGTGGATGTAATTAGGAAGGGTTCAATTGATATTAGCAGTGGTACATTTGAGGATGTTCTTTGTGTGCCTAATTTGTTAGCCAACCTTCTCTCTATGTACCAAACCACTCAAAATGGTAGAAAGTTTGAATTCACTCTAGATTCTTTCAGCATCCAGAATCTTGAAGATAATGCACTCCTTGTAGTTGGTAAGGCCAATCATGATTCTTGCTTGTATGATTTCTCTCATTTTGTACCTAATTCACATTCCATTGTATTTCTCACCCATTCAAATAATGTGAGAAAACTTATGGCATGAGCAGTTTGGGCATCTCAACTACCGTTATCTGCAACAACTCAGCAAACAAAATATGGTCACGGATCTTCCTCAAATCAATTTTTTAGATGGTGTATGTTCTTGTTGTGCCTTGGGAAAACATCCTGAGGAGAAGTTTGATAAAGGGAAGGATTGGAGGGCTTCAGAAGTCCTTGAATTGGTTCATAGTGACTTGGCGGGTCCTTTTCCATCATTATCCTTCAGTAAGGCTCGTTATTTTCCCACCTTCATTGATGACTATTCTAGATACACATGGGTCTACTATCTTTGACACAAAGGAGAATTCTTTGATAGATTTCAAGAGTTTAAGGCTCGTGCTAAGAAGAAATCTAGAAAGTGTGTCAAAATTCTCTGCACTGATAATGGTAGAGAATATGTGAACCACCAATTTGAGAAATTGTGTTCTCTTGAAGGGATTGATCTTCAACATATTGTTTCCTACACACCACAACAAAATGGTGTAGTTGAGAGGAAAAATAGGTCCCTAAAAGAGATGGTTGGTTACATGATCCATGCTCGCTCCCTAGCACCTGCATATTAGGCAAAAGCTATCAACTATGCTACTCACATTCAAAACAGAATTCCACATAAGGCATTAAAGGGCATCACTCCCTTAGAAGCTTGGTGTGGTATAAAACCTATTGTGGAGCACTTTAGAGTTTTTGGCTCCCCAACATGGGCACATATTCCTTTAGAGAAGTGCAAAGCCTTGGAACCTCAAATTCAGCCTTATATCTTTGTCGGTTACCCTGATGGTGTCAAAGGATATCGGCTACTAGATCCTAAAACACATGAGCTCTTCATTGAGTGTAGTGTGAATTTTGAGGAAAGCTCTTCTAGCTCATCCTCTACCGTTCCTTCCTCCACAATGGATTTTGAGGATTTTGAATTTGAGGATTTTCCTCAAGCTTCCTCTAGTCATCAAGTTGATCATGAGATTTCCTCTTCCTCTTTAGAGAGTTCAAAATATCCTCCTCCATCCCCTACTATGCCTCATTGGGCTCTCCAAACACTTGCTCATCTGAAAGAACTCTTGTTGGGGATCCTTCAAGTTCACAGAGGACTCAGCCACAACATCACAACATTCCACATTCCTACATCGCCATAGCTTCAGATCCATAATCATTTTGTGAAGCTTCTGGTATTGTTGAGTGGGATTTTGTAATGGAGGAAGAGTACAACTCTTTAATGTGGAATAAAACATGGGATCTTGTTCCACTTCCCAAGGGAAGAAAATTGGTTCAATGTAAGTGGATCTATTGAACCAAATTTTCTTTGGATGGCTCAATTGACAAGTATAAGGCACAAATTTTAGCCAAAGGTTTCTCTCAAGTACTAGGCATTGACTACACTGAGACCTTTGCCCCTGTTGCCAAAATGAACTTCATTCACTTGTTGCTTGTTATTTTTGCAGCTCATGGTTGGGTTGTAAATAAAATGGATGTGAAGAGTGCATTTCTTCATGGAGATCTACATGAAGAACTTTACATGGAGCAGCCACAAGGATTCATTCAAGATTCTTCATTGATTTGTAAACTAAAGAAGTCTCTCTATGGCCTCAAATAGGCTCCACAAGCTTGGTATGCCAAAATGGACTCCTTTCTTCTCTCCATTGGTTTCTCCAGATGCCACTCTAATCTAAATGTCTACATCTTATGGTAGGAGGATGCTCTTCTCTTCTTGGATCTTTATGTTGATGACTTGATTGTCACTGGGAGCACTTCATCCATCATCTCGAGTATCAAGACTATTTTACATGAAAAAAATTCCATGTCTAACTTGGGTCTCTTGCACTACTTTCTCAAGATCGAGATCACACAGACCTCTTCCAGGATCTTACTTGCTCATCCCAAGTATGCTCTTGATCTTTTGTCATGTTTTCATATGGTTGATTGTAAGCCTGCACCTACTCCCTTTCTATCTAGAGTTAAGCTTGAGGAAAAATGTTCCACACCACTAGTTGACACTACTTTGTATCGTCAACTTGTTGGTAGCCTCATCTACTTGACTCATACTCACCCTGACATTGCCTTTGCAGTTGGCATTGTTTCACACTTCATGACAGAACCACATGAACTTCATTAGAAAGTTGTCAAATGCATCTTGCACTACATTCAAGGCACTCATCAGTATGGGATTCACTATGTAGCAGGCACGAGTTCAGACTTACTTGGATACATAGATTTTGATTAGGTTGGTGATATTGATGATCGCAAGTCCACATCCAGCTACAATTTTCACTATGGTTTTGGTCTCGTTTATTGGTAGAGCAAGAAGCAACATGCCATTGCTCTTTCTCCAACTGAGGATGAGTATCAGGGGTTTTCAATGTCGCCACTGAGGCTATTTGGCTTTAGAATATCCTCACTAAACTTGGTATCACCTTTCAAAAGCCATCAGTCATCTATTGTAACAACCAAAGTGTCATCCAGATCTCGAAGAACTCAGTGCATCATCAATGAACCAAACACATTGAGATCCATATGCATTTTCTTTGGGAGTTGATTTAGGAGCAGATCATTGATTTGCACTACTATCCTACAACAGATCAAGTTATAGATATATTCACCAAACTCTTCACTAAGATCAAGTATGTTCATCTTCATTCTCTCTTGGGGGTGAGGAAAATCTCTTTTGAGGGGGTCACTTAGACCTTCTTCATTCACCCTCTCATGGGCAGGAGTTTTTTTCCACTTGGTTTTCTCCTTTTGTATCATTTAGAGGTTATTATGTACATGAGTACCTCATCAGGACTAGTAGTCAGGACCCATATTTTCATATTTCCACTATATACTTCTCCCTAAGTTGCACTTAAGGGGGGGTGTTAATGTGAAAGGGGTACTTTATTTACCTAGTTCATTCTTAGCTAGTTCTCCACTAAAGTCCTCTTCACACTAGATTAAATTTACATAGGGATAAGGTGGTTGAGCCTTTAATGACATGAGTTGTCACACCTCATAGGATGCCAACACTTGTCCTAATTTGGTTGCATCTATATCTCCCCTTGGCCTATATAACCAAGGCATTCCCTTTGTAATTCTAAATTTTCAAGCTAAATATAGCTTTGCATTCTTGAGAGGAATATAGTTTATTCCTCCTCATATTTCTAGTTTTTCTTTCCTTTAGTCATTAGATTCTTGGGTAGGCTAGTTAGAAAATCTCACACCTTGAAATGATCAAAATAGCATGAAAGAAGTGATGAATGAACAACTCTATGTCACAACATAGCAAAACCTTAAATGAACCTTGGAATATAAATCTACAACTTACATGAAATAGCTTCAATGGATGTGGATCTTGATCTTGAAACTTGATTTGAAACAATGCCTTGAATGCTTGAATGGATCATGAAACCTACATCATCATATTAGCTCTAATAACATGCATGATGCAAGAAGACTTTGACATGACAATTGGATCTTGATTGTTGTAATAATTCTTCAATAAATCTGCTCTTGAATGCCTTGAATTTCTCTTGAAATGCTCTAATAATGCTCATGATCTCATGAAAATATTCTAGGTGAAACATAGTGAAATGACCTTATATTTATAAGTACATGTAACATTAATTTATAGAAATTCAAATATCACAAGTTGACATGTGAATATAGATTTGAAATTGTTAAAATACCACCAAAAACATAATTTAAATTTAGCTCTTAGGTCTAAGTGAGGACCCATTCATCCTAGGTCACTCACTTAGGATAAACATTGCTCAATGAGAAGTGTTATGTTTAGGCGTTAATGAATGTTGGGTTTCATCTTCGAAAAATGCAATTAGTTAGGCTTGGATTTGAATTAAAGGGACCAATTAAGGAAAATTAAGGGAGCCCTAGATAAGTGTGAAAGTGTAAAGAGGTACACTCTACAACACTAAAATAAGGCACAATAAATCCATTTTAATTACTAGGGCCCTAAACTTAATGTGAATATGTAAAATACATATTACAACACTAAATTAAGGCATAATTAAGTTCATTTTAATATTAATTCCAAATTAGGTGTGAAAATGTAAAAGGATACATTTTTCTACACTACAATTTTTATGACTTTTACTTCAAGAAATTTAATGTTTAATATATTTTTACAAACAAATATATTTTATTTACTTTTATTTTTAAATTATTAAATTTAATTAGCCAATAGACTACATATAGTGTGAGATTTGAGCCACAAAAAAGTCGCACACCCTCAAACCATTGTTGAGTCATCAAAAAACAAGATTTGGTTGTCGTTTAATGGTAAAAGCCTCCAAAATCTCACTTATCACATAAAATCTAGGTAAATATTGATTTGTCAACTGGATGGGAACATTCTATTTCTATTTACAGTATTTTATGTCAATTTGATGGTAACTTTATTTTTTCATTTGCATTGATTTATGTTTTAAATCTATACACAAGTATTTCATAATAAGATAATACTTAATTTCTTTAAGGAAAAAATCTAGATTTGTCTATGTTTAATTCATTCCATTATTTAGCACTTATTATTAATTATTTAATTGAGCCAAATGCAACTAGAATTTCTAGTGCATTCATGCATAGACACATACTCTCTAACATATCAACATACATATAGTTTTATATCGGTGTAATCCTTGAACCTCCTTTAAGTGCTTGGTTCTAGTATATTTAACTGATAGGTTATATATAGTGAGAGATTTGAGCTTGAAATAAGTCTCATACCTGCAAACCACTATTCAATCATCAAAAAACAAGTTTAAGCTGTCATTTAATGGTAAAAGCCTCCAAAATCTCACATACCACATAACAACTAGATAAATATTTATTTGACAATTGGATGGGAACATTCTATTTCTATTTGTGGTGTCTTTTATCAATTTGATGGAAAAACTCTTTTTTTATTTGTATTGCTTTATGTTTTAATCTATATTTAAATATTTCATAATCAAATAATACTTAATTTCTTTAAGGAAAAAGTCTAGATTTGTCTAAGTTTATTTAATTACACTATTTAGCACTTATTAATAATTGTTTAATGTAACCATATGCAACTAGAATTTGTAGTGCATCTATGCACAAACACATACTCTCTAATATATTAACATACATATAGTTTTATATCAGAATTTAATCCTTGAACCTCCTTTAGATGCAAGTGCTAGTTTTTTTAAACAAATTTATTTCTATGCTTATTATTTTCACCATTGTATTTCTACGCTTATTATTTTAACTATTTTATATATTTAAAACTTTTGTTTTGAAGTGAAAAATATATAATCAATATTATGTATTTACTTCTAAGTTAAAACTATAAAAATATTCAATAAAACTTTACTTGCTATTTTATTTATTAAATATGTACTTCAATACAATATCTACTTTATTTTGTTAAATTAAATAAAAAATAAAGTAACTTTTAAATGACTATGCCATGTCAATTTTGTTATCAACTTGATGACACATTCTTTATTTACCTTTAAATTGAAACTAGATGTTTTTATTATAATACTACAAATACAAGTACTTGCCACTACATGATACTTAATGTATAAACATTAATATTCCAACACTAATATAATTTATGATAAAGAGAATGTTATACTTTAATTGTATGAGATGTAAAGAACATACTATAACATAATGTTAAAATATTTTTAACATTTTGTCATATTAACTAGCTGATGGGCTACATATAGTCAAGAGGTTTCAACCTAAAAACTCGCTCACACCAAAAAACTACAAAAGTTTCTTGCAAAACAGGTAATGATTTCAATCAAATGGAGAAATGAACAACAAAAAATCTAAAGCTTATCAATACATTGAATTATATCAAATGTTGGTCCATGATGTAAATGCACAATATCATTCTACCAAGATTTTGTTCACTATTGGCAATCCTACTTTCTAGATTGGGCCAACAGGATATGTCACATGGCATATTAGTTAAAATGTCAATTTTCCAAATACTATTGGATTTCCTTTCAAATCAAATAACTCATATGAACTATATGATATGATTTGAACTATCATAAATATTCCCTTATTGCATTAAGTGAAGTTGGTAAATGTATTGATGCATTGTACTCTACATCACCGCCCAAACTAAATATCATAAAGAAAAATACAAAAATTGCAATAGAATACTTGAAGTAGATAATACAAAGGAAATACCAGAAAAAATAATTTGAAGAATCCAGGGTACTTTCCTACAAAGTTTTCCCATTTTTTCTAATGTATACTGAAACTCTTAAGAATTATTTCATTCTTTATACATGATTTTTTGTTATTTAAATCTAATATATTTCCTTCAAGGATGAACCCTCATTTGTTTCTTGTATTGTTTTCTAAGTTGAACCATGTCTTTCACCTTTCATCCATAAGCAAACACCCCAAATTGTTGATTGTGTTTGTACTCCATAAAAATAAAACAAATATAACTAGCTACAACCTAGGTGAAGAGAAGAGAAATTAATCTTCAAGAGTAGATAAATTAATCTTTAAGGAAAAGCATACCTAATCAATGTTTGAGTTCTAGATAACTTTGTCAAGTGCTATTGTGCACAACAACCAATGTGAACACACTTTATTACCTTCAAAATTTGAACAGTTGTTACTTCAATCTATTAACAATAAACAAGAAGTATATCTATAGATATCAAGCCTTTAGTTTTAGTTGATTTTGTAGGAATTATGAAACAAGCACAAAACCACAAGCCACTGTATCAAACAACAAACAAAGAAACCTTCCACGAAAGAGATCTATAAACAAATATGTGCAATATTCATCAACAAGAAAAAGTTACAGAAGAAGCTTCCAAGAAGATATGAAAGCATCAGATATTCTCCATGAATTAATTATAATAAGGGTTGAATGCTTATAAGAGAAAATCCCTAAATGAGAAAGGGATTAGATTATGACAATTGTCAACATCACATGAGATGAGACATAATGATCTAATATTAACTCAACTAATAAATCATTCCTAAGTTTAGCTAAAGTGTGTGAGAATAAATTAGACTAATAATTAATTAAAGATTAATTAATTATTAGCTAATGTATGATAACTCTAACACCCCCCCTCAAGATGAACTTAGGGAGTAGCTAAAAACCCTAAAAATAATGCATGATGGGTCCCAGCAAACAAGGTCAAAAAAGGTACCCATGTACAAACAGAAGATCTCTATAATGTGGAGAAATAGAGAAAACCTCATGGGAAAAACTCTACTCCAAAAAGAGATCAAAGGTGACTGGAGGAATGAAAAGCCTCCAAATCAAGGTGTGAAGGACTGAGAAGCCTTCAACCAAACAAAGTCCTGAAGAAGAAGAACATGTAGAACACTACAGAAGCATGAAGAAGTTGCAAACACTGTCAAAGAATGACTGCTAAAATGCTGAAACAAGAACCTTTGCTGAAACATATGATGATCAGGATCAAGAAGACAAGAATTTGTATGAGTGACCCCAATGACACTACTCGAACCAAAAGGAAAGCACCTAGAACTCGAAGATACAGATGGAAAAGGTACCAAAATTCTGAAGAACTGGTCATGAGAAAATGGAAGGTCGTCTCCAGAAATAGGAATGCAAGAGTGTCCATATGGTAAGTGTTCCATCTCACTGAAATGCATGGGTAACCAGCCACTACATCTACCTAGTACATAGGAACAAATATTGTATACATAGCTCACTCCAATGTGAAACCAAGGAAGCATTAGCACCAAGAGTAGAAACCCCCCATAATGTTGATAAGGGAGAGGTATGACAGGTACACTGAAACTAAATGCCTAAAAGTAGTGTATGAAGAGGAACCAAGAACATCTAAAGGTGTAGACATGAAAGTACAAGCAAATAGAAAGGATGTGAAAACAAAAGTCACATACGCATGAGAAAGGTATGAAGGAAAAACATATGCAAACATCAACCTCCATGGCACTTTATATCATAGTGCAAGTACAACAAGGCACAAATTGGTGTTCAAGAATCCTAATACTACACATACAAAGCTGAAGCACTTTATTTCAGTGTGTTTATAGATGATAAATACATTCTAATGTGATCCCATAAGGTCCAAAAAGGACAACAGCTAGAAATACAATTGTCTTATATAAAAAGAGGAAAGTGGTAGCACCATGATGAAGTACACGAAAAAACATGCAATTTCAAAAAAAATGGCACCCAAAAATGTGTCCGGATGCAAAAAATATGACCCGTCAAAGTCTCCAAAATGAGAACTAAACAACTACAGCACTGAGAAAACAGAATTCTAGAAAAAACTAGAAGCCAAAATTGGAAAATACTTGCACCATTGTGAAGAGCACAAAATTTCACCCCATTTCAAAAAAAATTGCACACGAAAAGACCACCGTATGGCCAAGATATGGCCTCTGGAAGTTGAGGTGCAAAACTAAAAAGCCCAATGAAGAGGGGCTGAGTGGGGAAAAAGAAGAACTCCACCAAATTTTTCAAAAACACCTCCAAAAATAAAGACCCACCAAATATAGTGTGTTGGGAAAAAAACTAGAAAAGAATTTTTGTAGCCTCTTAAAAAAAAAAAAAAAATGATTGTTATTAACATTTTTTTTAAATGCCCCGGACTAGTCCCCCTACAACTATTGCTTCGACCCATTTAGAATGAACAAAAAATTATTATGAAGATTCATGAAAAAATAATGTGAGCACACTTTAATTTGAACAATTGTTGCTTCAACCTATTAACATGTTAACAATAAATAGAAAGTACCTCTACAAATATCAAGCCTTTAGATTTACTTGATTCTTGGGTTCCAGACAAGAATTTTTGCAGCCTCTTATACAAAAAAAAAAATGATTGTGAAATTAATTTTTTTTTAAAATCCCTAGACCAGTCTCCCTACGACTACTACTTCGATCTATTTAGAATTCAAACAAAAAACTATAACACTAGTTATTTGTAGCTGTCCATACAAAATAATGCATGGTGATGAGAAAAATCAAAACAAGGTTGACCATACTGTTGAGCCAAATGTTGGAGGCATGCATCTTCTAGGTGTCCGCTCCCTATGGTTCCACTAGTTATATATTTATTACATAAGTTTGTTAACTTCTTCCACACAATTCTTTATTAGATTGCATTCTAATATTTTTCCTAGATGAAAATCAATGTTAGGGGACAAAAAATGGGTCCCATTGTAGAGCCTTTGTAACCACCATAATTTTATGCTTTTTTCTTTTCTGAAACCCATTCAGTAGTAATAAAAATGGGAGTAATTTTTCTTCCCACCAAATTTAGTAGCATACAAACATTTATTACATAGTCACAAACTTGGGTTTTATTGCTCCATAATTCTTGTTAGCATTTCTCAACGAATTTCTCTCAAATTGGGAGGTTAAACCTAGAGAATAGATATCACATCTACTTCACTAGACAAGGAAAATTCTTCTAGGTTAGATATTAATTTCATATGTCACTCATAACTTGGTTTTGGCCCTCTATTTTTTCACTAAATGTTTACTTATCACTGGAAAATTAAATGAAATCTTCTTTATTTGTGTAGAATTGTAGCATTGTAAATTATCACCTATGACAATTTCACACTAGATTTTTCTCCCTCCTAAGTAATTGGACCTAATTCTACATATAATGTCCTAAATTATGCATTCCATGCCCCATTTGGACATTTATCAAGAAAACCCATGTACATTTAACCAATGTAAATATTTAATATTTTCTCCTAAAATCTTACATCCCATAAAATTTAGGGCTTGGAAAAGGTCGCCCTAGGTGACTTGGTCCCCTTATTTTGCCTCCAAAATTTAATATTTCAGAGTTGATATTTTATTATTTGAATTTCAAATGTCAAATGTCGGCTATCAGGATTTATTTTGGGGGAAATTAGATTAATTGCATGTATATAAATACCTAGCCATTTCATCATTTGAAAACCAATAGGAAATATCTAGCAAGAATTAGAAATCAAGAGCATTATCAAGAAATTATTATCAAGTCAAGAGCATTCAAGAGCATATTTATTGCAAAATTTCAATATTAAAGAATCATGTCAAGTTTTATGTGAGTTTGTTCATGTTTATGTTATCATTTTGTTTGTTAGGACTAATCCTTGTAAGTTTTCCTAGCAATCAAGCCTTGAGGTGATGTGCATGACTTCAATCCTTCAAGGAAATAAGATTTAAGTGATGAGTGGCAGTTCATTATTGATTCACCATTCATTTTCCATTTAGCTTCTATCCCTTAAAAGGATAAGCTCTCTTTTATCAATTTTCCATTGTGGAGGTGCAAACACCAACATGGGGTTTGATCGAGGCAAGCCCCTATATGGAGCAACCCTTCCTCTCTCTTTGAATATGCAAGTTAAATATATGAATGAGATTAGGGGAGGATTGAAGACCATTTGTAAATTATTGTACTCAAACCCTACAACTTGGCAAGATACAAAAACTCAATTATCTCAACATTTGATGAAGATCCAATAGTGAGACCTAGAAGGAAGAAGCCTTTGATTAGACTCCTGAGGACTATGAAGATAGATTTTAAATTTAGCTACTAGGGCACCGGCACCCTAGGCTACTTAGTCCTACGAATTCAATCCATATTTTTATGCCAAGTGCGCATAACTCTACTTAGTCTATTTTTGAACATCAAAGTTTTTGTGGCTTCCTAATTATGTTGTTTTTGCATCAAAGTAGTGTATTTTCATCATTCATTAATTGTATCATTACATTTCATATAAAATTCATTCCAAAGTCCCTAAATTCATATTCTAGGATTGATTAGCTCACCTTTGGGTTTCAAGTCAATTTCATATCCTAGCCAATCTTGAATGTAATGATAAGGAACCCCCCACTATGGAAAAGCCTTAAAATCCTAATAGTCTCACTTTTCCACCTTATCATTTTGGTGAACCTAATGCATTAACATTATAGACCTAAAATCTAAAGCATATCATCCTAGATCTAATATTAGTATTGCATTATTTTGCATTGTTCATTTAGGCTTTCATTTTTGCATCATAAAAAGCATAAAATTTCAAAAAATTGCATATCATATTGCATCATAGGTTGCAATAGAGTTAATTTCACTCATCATAGGTCATATCTACATTCCAATTGCATTTATAAATATACATTAGGTCTCAAATCAAATCAAAAAGTGTTCATTACATTCATTTAGGCATTTTGCATATAGGTCAAAAGCTGAGAAATTACACTATTTGGTGTCAAAAAAATATAAAAGTCATCATTTTAATATTTTACATATTAGGATCAGTCAATTGCTGCATTATACATCTAAAAATTGCATTTGAAAGTGCCTTTTATTACTTAAACATTTTGAAAATAATTGCATACTTGTATTTTTCATTGCATAATCTTAAATCAACCATATTCTAGAAAAATATTCACTATCACACTTGCATAGACACAAAGCAGGAACCTAAAACAATATTGCAAATATCCAAATTTTAAAATTTGCAAAAAATCTTTTCTAGACAAGGGCACCCTTGGTGACTTTATCCAAGCTACTTTTTCCCATATTTCTATGATAGAACCCTCTCAAGGTCCGTTCTCTGGATCTTCTTTCAATTTTTTAGTTCACTATAATATAAAAGTTTGAATCTCATTGTATGAATAATATTGTCATGACATGGCTAAGTATTTTGGTCAAATTTTAGCTTACTTGAAATATTTCTAGTTGATGTTTCATGTTGTGTGTTTGGAAATGACTCTAATTCGGATGATAAAATTCATATTCCTCCATCTCCCAATATATATCTCCTTATTGAGGATATCTTGAGGAAAGAGGAGGAAATCGTGAATGAATTCATCAACAATACCTTGCCTAACCTTGAGAACAATGTTGTCCTTTACCCTTCAACAGAATGGCCTAATCACCCATACCAACAATCAGCACCACGCACCATACCACCACTTGAAATTTTTTACACATCACATAGGGAAAGTGATTTACAATATATCCCTCAACCTAGGCACATAGAGGAACCTATTGACAACAAACATGATGAGCCTATACCACCTACTGAATTTCCATCCTATGAAAAAAGATTATGATACACCTATTAGCTTGGAACAATGTTATGGCCGAGGCTTTAGGATCTTGACAAAACAAGGATGTGATATAAATAATGAACATGAAATCCATTCCCTTTTGTAACAAATACCATTTGAAGATACAAAAGGCATAGGTTACAAAAGGCATAGGTTACCAAGGTCCTCCACCTTTACATCAAACATTTTCTCCATCCAAACTATGCAAAATTCATGGTCTTATTAGAAAAGGTTTGTTACCCACCCCACAAACATTATATGAGACCGAGCGTACTTTGGCTACACTTCTAGAATTAGGATTCATTACATTATTAGCTATGAAGAAAATAAGGGATACTAAAAGGAAGAATTAAAACATAGACTATTATGCATATCACAGAACATTTGGACACATTACTGATGAATGTTGTGTAAATTGAAGAGCAAGTTGGAAGGATTACATCTCAATAATGATAAATTTGATAGGATAATAGATTAAATCTCATTTTTTGTTGCTCCTTGTCATCCAATAGTTGTAGACTCACATGATGCTCATTACCCTGCATGGGGGTATAAATTAAGTTCTATGCAATCATATTCAATATTCTAGGAGCAACATGTCAGCATTCATTTTTGGCACATGTCTTTGTACTTATGCTTGGGGGAAAAGGTTAGATAGCCTAAGGTAGGTGTATTCCTTCTCACAAGGTACCCCCTTCATATCTCCTTAAAATATTAGTATAGTAGGTATGTACTAACATTTTAAGGGGGGCATATAGTCCCCCATGCATTGTTTGCATAAGAAATGGTCCCTTTTTAGTGATGATAGCATGTACATCTCCTAGAAAGTGTGGCCTTGTTAGTTAAAAGTGTGGCCTCCCTAATCTATGTTAGTGTCTCCTTTGTGGTGATATTAGGCTTGATATCCCCTAATAATGTGACTTTTTCATGACATGTGATGTTCCCTTTGGTGGTAATACTATAACTAGTATGCCCTAAACATTGACCTCTTATTCCACAACATGTCCTCTCTTGGTGGTGGTATCATGTATGATATTCCTTAAGGTGTGACCTTTCATGTATTTATTAATGCCCCTTTGACATCCTTTGTGGTGGTGTTTATAACACCCCCTAAAGTATTTGTTGTTCATCCCCTTGGACATTTTTTGTTTCTCCCCTTGGACACTAAATTTTTTTGCACACCCACTAAGATGTTTGTCATCCATCCCCTTGGATGTTTGTCATTTGTTCCCTTGGAAATTAAAATTTTGTGCACCTCCTAAGGTGTTTATCTTTTTTCCCCTTAGATGTTAAAATGTGAGACTTTGCAAGATAGTCCATGGTTTTGGCATAACATAACTTGTTGATTCATGAACTTGAACACCCCTTTTTAACACGATCTCCTAGCATAACACAACTTTCTTGTTAGTGGATCCATGTGTTTCATGAGTTTCTTAGCATAGCACAACTTTATAGCCTTGTGGAACCCATCATATTGCATGGGCACCTAGCATAATGTAGCTTGCTAGATAGTAGATCCATGTGGCCTATGAGTGATTTGACATAGCACAACTTGCTAGTCCTCATGAGAGAATTGTCTACATTCAATGGATGACATTTGGTATTTGAGACAAATTTAAGACTGAGGTATCTTTTCCTTACCAAATCGAATACTTTTAGTACTAACCTCAAGTGTTTATATTTGAATATGTTTTCTTATGTTCATATCATGTTCGCATTATGTTTGTATTGTGTCTTGTGTTATGTTCTTGTGTTGTGTTCGTATTTTGTGTTGTGTTCTTGTCATGTATATTTTGTGTT
>VDFB02379711.1:70708490-70883544 GCA_007258455.2 Sequoia sempervirens | reverse complement strand
TTTCTTTGTGCTTGGACATCTCTCATACTTTGTGCTCTATTTTTTCCTTCACTATGGGTAGATTTAAATTTCCATTGCTCACACCCTACAACTACAACACATAGCATCAAAATGCATGGAATGCCTTAATACAACTAGGATATACACCTTATGTTGAGAAGAAGGTAATTGAACCCACAAATGATAAGGAAAAACTACTTTGGATGTTTGAACATACAAAATCTCTTGGTTGTCTAAGGATTTTAGTTTCTCTTGATATCATGTTTTGGATTGAAGAATGTAAAGATTTGCATGATGCATGGGACAAATTAAAAACTATCTATGGTACAACTGATGAAGTTCATGGTTATCAAATTGATAATGAATTAATGAGCCTTGATCCAAATTCTTTTGATAACATCCAGGATTATATAACAAAGGTCAATGACCTTAGAACATAATATAAATCATGTGGCTTAGAGAAGAAAGACATTCAACTTGTCTATAACACTCTAAACAAACTTGGACCTAAATTTGCAGCTTTTTTTTCTACCTTTCACACTCATAGGTTGACAATGGGATCGACATTCACTACACCTTTTGCTTCATTTTCTAAAATGTTGATGCAAGAGCAAGGTAAGCTTCTGTCAATGGGTCTTCTTAAGCCTTCACACACACAAGCTTTGATGGTTGGTCAACCAAAGGGTCTGGAAACCTGACAACAAACAAAACTAGTTCAAGAAGAAGTCACAAAGAGATCAAGCACAATCATCTTCAACAAAAAAAGTTAACTCCAACTCATCCTCTTCAAAGGGGAATTTTCAAAAGAAGGAAAGGCCAACTTGTAGTTACTGCAAGAAACCTGGTCATGAGGGACATTCTTGTCATAAGAAGTAGATCAATGAGTTAAAGAATCTTCTTAAAAGGAACAACATTAATCTTCCTTCTTTTGTTGCTCAGCAATCCTCTACTCCTTCCAAATCAGGTAAAGGGAAAGCACATGCACTTTTTGCTATTACTGATTCTTCAAAAGAGTGGCTTCTTGACTTGGGTGCATCACATCACATGGGTTCTATTAAAGAATAATTTTCTTTGTTGGAGCCTTGTTTTATGCCCCATTCACATCGAGGTTGATTATCTAGTGGATGTAATTAGGAAGGGCTCAATTGATATTAGCAATGGTACATTTGAGGATGTTCTTTGTGTGCCTAATTTGTCGGCCAACCTTCTCTCTATCTACCAAATCACTCAAAATGGTAGAAAAGTTGAATTCACTCCAGATTCTTTCAGTATTTGGAATCTTGAAGATAATGCACTCCTTGCAGTTGGTAAGGCCAATCATGAGTCTCGCTTGTATGCTTTCTCTCATTTTGTACTTGATTCACATTCTATTGTATTTCTCACCCATTTAAATGATGTGAGCAAACTTATGGCATGAGCAGTTTGGGCATCTCAACTATCGTTATCTTCAGCAACTTAGCAAATAGAATATGGTCATAGGTCTTCCTCAAATCAATTTTTTAGATGGTGTATGTTCATGTTATGCCTTGGGAAAACATCCTAAGGAGAAGTTCGATAAAGGGAAGGATTGGAGGGCTTCAGAAGTCGTTGAATTGGTTCATAGTGACTTGGCTGGTCCTTTTCCATCATTATCCTTTAGTAAGGCTCATTATTTGCTCACCTTCATTGATGATTATTCTAGATACACATGGGTCTACTATCTTCGACACAAAGGAGAAGTCTTTGATAGATTTCAAGAGTTTAAGGCTCGTGTTGAGAAGCAATCTAGAAAGTGTGTTAAAATTCTCCACACTGATAATGGCAGAGAATATGTGAACCGTCAATTTGAGAAATTTTGTACTCTTTAAGGGATTGATCTTCAACATATTGTTGCCTACACACCACAACAAAATGGTGTAGCTGAGAGGAAAAATAGGTCCCTAAAAGAGATGGAGGGTTACATGATCCATGCTCGCTCCCTAGCACCTACATATTGGGCAAAAGCTTTCAACTATGCTACTCACATTCAAAATAGATTTCCACATAAGGCATTAAAGGGAATCACTCCCTTTGAAGCTTGGTATGGCAAAAAACATATTGTGGAGTACTTTAGAGTTTTTGGCTCCCCAACATGTGCACATATTCCTTCAAAGAAGCACAAAGCCTTGGAACCTCAAAGTCAGCCTTATATCTTTGTCAGTTACCCTGATGGTGTCAAAGGATATCAGCTACTAGATCCTAAAATGACGAGCCTTCATTGAGAGACACAGGTGCATTTTGAGGAAAGCTCTTCTAGCTTCATCCCTACCTCTTCCCTTCCCTCCTATAGTGGATTTTGAGGATTCTCAATTTTGAGAATTCTCTCAAGCTTTCCTAGTCATCAATTTGATCATGATATTTCATCTCTCCTCTATAGAGAGTGCAAAATCTCCTCCCTCCATCCCCCTACCATGCCTCGCTACTTCCAAACACCTCCTTGCTCATCCAAGTAGAACCTGTTGGGGATCTTCAAGTTCATAGAGGACTCACACACATCACGACATTCCACATTCCTACATCACCATAGCTTTTAGGATCCATAATCATTTTGTGGAAGCTTCTAGTATTGCTGAGGGATTCTGCAATGGAGGAAGAGTACAACTCTTGTAATGGAATAAAACATGGGATCTTGTTCCACTCAAGAGTTAGAGAAAATTGGTTCAATGTAAGTGGATCTATTGAACCAAATTTTCTTTGGATGGCTCAATTGACAAGTATAAGGCACAAATTTTAGCCAAAGGTTTCTCTCAAGTACTAGGCATTGACTACACTGAGACCTTTGCCCCTGTTGCCAAAATGAACTTCATTCACTTGTTGCTTGTTATTTTTGCAGCTCATGGTTGGGTTGTAAATAAAATGGATGTGAAGAGTGCATTTCTTCATGGAGATCTACATGAAGAACTTTACATGGAGCAGCCACAAGGATTCATTCAAGATTCTTCATTGATTTGTAAACTAAAGAAGTCTCTCTATGGCCTCAAATAGGCTCCACAAGCTTGGTATGCCAAAATGGACTCCTTTCTTCTCTCCATTGGTTTCTCCAGATGCCACTCTAATCTAAATGTCTACATCTTATGGTAGGAGGATGCTCTTCTCTTCTTGGATCTTTATGTTGATGACTTGATTGTCACTGGGAGCACTTCATCCATCATCTCGAGTATCAAGACTATTTTACATGAAAAAAATTCCATGTCTAACTTGGGTCTCTTGCACTACTTTCTCAAGATCGAGATCACACAGACCTCTTCCAGGATCTTACTTGCTCATCCCAAGTATGCTCTTGATCTTTTGTCATGTTTTCATATGGTTGATTGTAAGCCTGCACCTACTCCCTTTCTATCTAGAGTTAAGCTTGAGGAAAAATGTTCCACACCACTAGTTGACACTACTTTGTATCGTCAACTTGTTGGTAGCCTCATCTACTTGACTCATACTCACCCTGACATTGCCTTTGCAGTTGGCATTGTTTCACACTTCATGACAGAACCACATGAACTTCATTAGAAAGTTGTCAAATGCATCTTGCACTACATTCAAGGCACTCATCAGTATGGGATTCACTATGTAGCAGGCACGAGTTCAGACTTACTTGGATACATAGATTTTGATTAGGTTGGTGATATTGATGATCGCAAGTCCACATCCAGCTACAATTTTCACTATGGTTTTGGTCTCGTTTATTGGTAGAGCAAGAAGCAACATGCCATTGCTCTTTCTCCAACTGAGGATGAGTATCAGGGGTTTTCAATGTCGCCACTGAGGCTATTTGGCTTTAGAATATCCTCACTAAACTTGGTATCACCTTTCAAAAGCCATCAGTCATCTATTGTAACAACCAAAGTGTCATCCAGATCTCGAAGAACTCAGTGCATCATCAATGAACCAAACACATTGAGATCCATATGCATTTTCTTTGGGAGTTGATTTAGGAGCAGATCATTGATTTGCACTACTATCCTACAACAGATCAAGTTATAGATATATTCACCAAACTCTTCACTAAGATCAAGTATGTTCATCTTCATTCTCTCTTGGGGGTGAGGAAAATCTCTTTTGAGGGGGTCACTTAGACCTTCTTCATTCACCCTCTCATGGGCAGGAGTTTTTTTCCACTTGGTTTTCTCCTTTTGTATCATTTAGAGGTTATTATGTACATGAGTACCTCATCAGGACTAGTAGTCAGGACCCATATTTTCATATTTCCACTATATACTTCTCCCTAAGTTGCACTTAAGGGGGGGTGTTAATGTGAAAGGGGTACTTTATTTACCTAGTTCATTCTTAGCTAGTTCTCCACTAAAGTCCTCTTCACACTAGATTAAATTTACATAGGGATAAGGTGGTTGAGCCTTTAATGACATGAGTTGTCACACCTCATAGGATGCCAACACTTGTCCTAATTTGGTTGCATCTATATCTCCCCTTGGCCTATATAACCAAGGCATTCCCTTTGTAATTCTAAATTTTCAAGCTAAATATAGCTTTGCATTCTTGAGAGGAATATAGTTTATTCCTCCTCATATTTCTAGTTTTTCTTTCCTTTAGTCATTAGATTCTTGGGTAGGCTAGTTAGAAAATCTCACACCTTGAAATGATCAAAATAGCATGAAAGAAGTGATGAATGAACAACTCTATGTCACAACATAGCAAAACCTTAAATGAACCTTGGAATATAAATCTACAACTTACATGAAATAGCTTCAATGGATGTGGATCTTGATCTTGAAACTTGATTTGAAACAATGCCTTGAATGCTTGAATGGATCATGAAACCTACATCATCATATTAGCTCTAATAACATGCATGATGCAAGAAGACTTTGACATGACAATTGGATCTTGATTGTTGTAATAATTCTTCAATAAATCTGCTCTTGAATGCCTTGAATTTCTCTTGAAATGCTCTAATAATGCTCATGATCTCATGAAAATATTCTAGGTGAAACATAGTGAAATGACCTTATATTTATAAGTACATGTAACATTAATTTATAGAAATTCAAATATCACAAGTTGACATGTGAATATAGATTTGAAATTGTTAAAATACCACCAAAAACATAATTTAAATTTAGCTCTTAGGTCTAAGTGAGGACCCATTCATCCTAGGTCACTCACTTAGGATAAACATTGCTCAATGAGAAGTGTTATGTTTAGGCGTTAATGAATGTTGGGTTTCATCTTCGAAAAATGCAATTAGTTAGGCTTGGATTTGAATTAAAGGGACCAATTAAGGAAAATTAAGGGAGCCCTAGATAAGTGTGAAAGTGTAAAGAGGTACACTCTACAACACTAAAATAAGGCACAATAAATCCATTTTAATTACTAGGGCCCTAAACTTAATGTGAATATGTAAAATACATATTACAACACTAAATTAAGGCATAATTAAGTTCATTTTAATATTAATTCCAAATTAGGTGTGAAAATGTAAAAGGATACATTTTTCTACACTACAATTTTTATGACTTTTACTTCAAGAAATTTAATGTTTAATATATTTTTACAAACAAATATATTTTATTTACTTTTATTTTTAAATTATTAAATTTAATTAGCCAATAGACTACATATAGTGTGAGATTTGAGCCACAAAAAAGTCGCACACCCTCAAACCATTGTTGAGTCATCAAAAAACAAGATTTGGTTGTCGTTTAATGGTAAAAGCCTCCAAAATCTCACTTATCACATAAAATCTAGGTAAATATTGATTTGTCAACTGGATGGGAACATTCTATTTCTATTTACAGTATTTTATGTCAATTTGATGGTAACTTTATTTTTTCATTTGCATTGATTTATGTTTTAAATCTATACACAAGTATTTCATAATAAGATAATACTTAATTTCTTTAAGGAAAAAATCTAGATTTGTCTATGTTTAATTCATTCCATTATTTAGCACTTATTATTAATTATTTAATTGAGCCAAATGCAACTAGAATTTCTAGTGCATTCATGCATAGACACATACTCTCTAACATATCAACATACATATAGTTTTATATCGGTGTAATCCTTGAACCTCCTTTAAGTGCTTGGTTCTAGTATATTTAACTGATAGGTTATATATAGTGAGAGATTTGAGCTTGAAATAAGTCTCATACCTGCAAACCACTATTCAATCATCAAAAAACAAGTTTAAGCTGTCATTTAATGGTAAAAGCCTCCAAAATCTCACATACCACATAACAACTAGATAAATATTTATTTGACAATTGGATGGGAACATTCTATTTCTATTTGTGGTGTCTTTTATCAATTTGATGGAAAAACTCTTTTTTTATTTGTATTGCTTTATGTTTTAATCTATATTTAAATATTTCATAATCAAATAATACTTAATTTCTTTAAGGAAAAAGTCTAGATTTGTCTAAGTTTATTTAATTACACTATTTAGCACTTATTAATAATTGTTTAATGTAACCATATGCAACTAGAATTTGTAGTGCATCTATGCACAAACACATACTCTCTAATATATTAACATACATATAGTTTTATATCAGAATTTAATCCTTGAACCTCCTTTAGATGCAAGTGCTAGTTTTTTTAAACAAATTTATTTCTATGCTTATTATTTTCACCATTGTATTTCTACGCTTATTATTTTAACTATTTTATATATTTAAAACTTTTGTTTTGAAGTGAAAAATATATAATCAATATTATGTATTTACTTCTAAGTTAAAACTATAAAAATATTCAATAAAACTTTACTTGCTATTTTATTTATTAAATATGTACTTCAATACAATATCTACTTTATTTTGTTAAATTAAATAAAAAATAAAGTAACTTTTAAATGACTATGCCATGTCAATTTTGTTATCAACTTGATGACACATTCTTTATTTACCTTTAAATTGAAACTAGATGTTTTTATTATAATACTACAAATACAAGTACTTGCCACTACATGATACTTAATGTATAAACATTAATATTCCAACACTAATATAATTTATGATAAAGAGAATGTTATACTTTAATTGTATGAGATGTAAAGAACATACTATAACATAATGTTAAAATATTTTTAACATTTTGTCATATTAACTAGCTGATGGGCTACATATAGTCAAGAGGTTTCAACCTAAAAACTCGCTCACACCAAAAAACTACAAAAGTTTCTTGCAAAACAGGTAATGATTTCAATCAAATGGAGAAATGAACAACAAAAAATCTAAAGCTTATCAATACATTGAATTATATCAAATGTTGGTCCATGATGTAAATGCACAATATCATTCTACCAAGATTTTGTTCACTATTGGCAATCCTACTTTCTAGATTGGGCCAACAGGATATGTCACATGGCATATTAGTTAAAATGTCAATTTTCCAAATACTATTGGATTTCCTTTCAAATCAAATAACTCATATGAACTATATGATATGATTTGAACTATCATAAATATTCCCTTATTGCATTAAGTGAAGTTGGTAAATGTATTGATGCATTGTACTCTACATCACCGCCCAAACTAAATATCATAAAGAAAAATACAAAAATTGCAATAGAATACTTGAAGTAGATAATACAAAGGAAATACCAGAAAAAATAATTTGAAGAATCCAGGGTACTTTCCTACAAAGTTTTCCCATTTTTTCTAATGTATACTGAAACTCTTAAGAATTATTTCATTCTTTATACATGATTTTTTGTTATTTAAATCTAATATATTTCCTTCAAGGATGAACCCTCATTTGTTTCTTGTATTGTTTTCTAAGTTGAACCATGTCTTTCACCTTTCATCCATAAGCAAACACCCCAAATTGTTGATTGTGTTTGTACTCCATAAAAATAAAACAAATATAACTAGCTACAACCTAGGTGAAGAGAAGAGAAATTAATCTTCAAGAGTAGATAAATTAATCTTTAAGGAAAAGCATACCTAATCAATGTTTGAGTTCTAGATAACTTTGTCAAGTGCTATTGTGCACAACAACCAATGTGAACACACTTTATTACCTTCAAAATTTGAACAGTTGTTACTTCAATCTATTAACAATAAACAAGAAGTATATCTATAGATATCAAGCCTTTAGTTTTAGTTGATTTTGTAGGAATTATGAAACAAGCACAAAACCACAAGCCACTGTATCAAACAACAAACAAAGAAACCTTCCACGAAAGAGATCTATAAACAAATATGTGCAATATTCATCAACAAGAAAAAGTTACAGAAGAAGCTTCCAAGAAGATATGAAAGCATCAGATATTCTCCATGAATTAATTATAATAAGGGTTGAATGCTTATAAGAGAAAATCCCTAAATGAGAAAGGGATTAGATTATGACAATTGTCAACATCACATGAGATGAGACATAATGATCTAATATTAACTCAACTAATAAATCATTCCTAAGTTTAGCTAAAGTGTGTGAGAATAAATTAGACTAATAATTAATTAAAGATTAATTAATTATTAGCTAATGTATGATAACTCTAACACCCCCCCTCAAGATGAACTTAGGGAGTAGCTAAAAACCCTAAAAATAATGCATGATGGGTCCCAGCAAACAAGGTCAAAAAAGGTACCCATGTACAAACAGAAGATCTCTATAATGTGGAGAAATAGAGAAAACCTCATGGGAAAAACTCTACTCCAAAAAGAGATCAAAGGTGACTGGAGGAATGAAAAGCCTCCAAATCAAGGTGTGAAGGACTGAGAAGCCTTCAACCAAACAAAGTCCTGAAGAAGAAGAACATGTAGAACACTACAGAAGCATGAAGAAGTTGCAAACACTGTCAAAGAATGACTGCTAAAATGCTGAAACAAGAACCTTTGCTGAAACATATGATGATCAGGATCAAGAAGACAAGAATTTGTATGAGTGACCCCAATGACACTACTCGAACCAAAAGGAAAGCACCTAGAACTCGAAGATACAGATGGAAAAGGTACCAAAATTCTGAAGAACTGGTCATGAGAAAATGGAAGGTCGTCTCCAGAAATAGGAATGCAAGAGTGTCCATATGGTAAGTGTTCCATCTCACTGAAATGCATGGGTAACCAGCCACTACATCTACCTAGTACATAGGAACAAATATTGTATACATAGCTCACTCCAATGTGAAACCAAGGAAGCATTAGCACCAAGAGTAGAAACCCCCCATAATGTTGATAAGGGAGAGGTATGACAGGTACACTGAAACTAAATGCCTAAAAGTAGTGTATGAAGAGGAACCAAGAACATCTAAAGGTGTAGACATGAAAGTACAAGCAAATAGAAAGGATGTGAAAACAAAAGTCACATACGCATGAGAAAGGTATGAAGGAAAAACATATGCAAACATCAACCTCCATGGCACTTTATATCATAGTGCAAGTACAACAAGGCACAAATTGGTGTTCAAGAATCCTAATACTACACATACAAAGCTGAAGCACTTTATTTCAGTGTGTTTATAGATGATAAATACATTCTAATGTGATCCCATAAGGTCCAAAAAGGACAACAGCTAGAAATACAATTGTCTTATATAAAAAGAGGAAAGTGGTAGCACCATGATGAAGTACACGAAAAAACATGCAATTTCAAAAAAAATGGCACCCAAAAATGTGTCCGGATGCAAAAAATATGACCCGTCAAAGTCTCCAAAATGAGAACTAAACAACTACAGCACTGAGAAAACAGAATTCTAGAAAAAACTAGAAGCCAAAATTGGAAAATACTTGCACCATTGTGAAGAGCACAAAATTTCACCCCATTTCAAAAAAAATTGCACACGAAAAGACCACCGTATGGCCAAGATATGGCCTCTGGAAGTTGAGGTGCAAAACTAAAAAGCCCAATGAAGAGGGGCTGAGTGGGGAAAAAGAAGAACTCCACCAAATTTTTCAAAAACACCTCCAAAAATAAAGACCCACCAAATATAGTGTGTTGGGAAAAAAACTAGAAAAGAATTTTTGTAGCCTCTTAAAAAAAAAAAAAAAATGATTGTTATTAACATTTTTTTTAAATGCCCCGGACTAGTCCCCCTACAACTATTGCTTCGACCCATTTAGAATGAACAAAAAATTATTATGAAGATTCATGAAAAAATAATGTGAGCACACTTTAATTTGAACAATTGTTGCTTCAACCTATTAACATGTTAACAATAAATAGAAAGTACCTCTACAAATATCAAGCCTTTAGATTTACTTGATTCTTGGGTTCCAGACAAGAATTTTTGCAGCCTCTTATACAAAAAAAAAAATGATTGTGAAATTAATTTTTTTTTAAAATCCCTAGACCAGTCTCCCTACGACTACTACTTCGATCTATTTAGAATTCAAACAAAAAACTATAACACTAGTTATTTGTAGCTGTCCATACAAAATAATGCATGGTGATGAGAAAAATCAAAACAAGGTTGACCATACTGTTGAGCCAAATGTTGGAGGCATGCATCTTCTAGGTGTCCGCTCCCTATGGTTCCACTAGTTATATATTTATTACATAAGTTTGTTAACTTCTTCCACACAATTCTTTATTAGATTGCATTCTAATATTTTTCCTAGATGAAAATCAATGTTAGGGGACAAAAAATGGGTCCCATTGTAGAGCCTTTGTAACCACCATAATTTTATGCTTTTTTCTTTTCTGAAACCCATTCAGTAGTAATAAAAATGGGAGTAATTTTTCTTCCCACCAAATTTAGTAGCATACAAACATTTATTACATAGTCACAAACTTGGGTTTTATTGCTCCATAATTCTTGTTAGCATTTCTCAACGAATTTCTCTCAAATTGGGAGGTTAAACCTAGAGAATAGATATCACATCTACTTCACTAGACAAGGAAAATTCTTCTAGGTTAGATATTAATTTCATATGTCACTCATAACTTGGTTTTGGCCCTCTATTTTTTCACTAAATGTTTACTTATCACTGGAAAATTAAATGAAATCTTCTTTATTTGTGTAGAATTGTAGCATTGTAAATTATCACCTATGACAATTTCACACTAGATTTTTCTCCCTCCTAAGTAATTGGACCTAATTCTACATATAATGTCCTAAATTATGCATTCCATGCCCCATTTGGACATTTATCAAGAAAACCCATGTACATTTAACCAATGTAAATATTTAATATTTTCTCCTAAAATCTTACATCCCATAAAATTTAGGGCTTGGAAAAGGTCGCCCTAGGTGACTTGGTCCCCTTATTTTGCCTCCAAAATTTAATATTTCAGAGTTGATATTTTATTATTTGAATTTCAAATGTCAAATGTCGGCTATCAGGATTTATTTTGGGGGAAATTAGATTAATTGCATGTATATAAATACCTAGCCATTTCATCATTTGAAAACCAATAGGAAATATCTAGCAAGAATTAGAAATCAAGAGCATTATCAAGAAATTATTATCAAGTCAAGAGCATTCAAGAGCATATTTATTGCAAAATTTCAATATTAAAGAATCATGTCAAGTTTTATGTGAGTTTGTTCATGTTTATGTTATCATTTTGTTTGTTAGGACTAATCCTTGTAAGTTTTCCTAGCAATCAAGCCTTGAGGTGATGTGCATGACTTCAATCCTTCAAGGAAATAAGATTTAAGTGATGAGTGGCAGTTCATTATTGATTCACCATTCATTTTCCATTTAGCTTCTATCCCTTAAAAGGATAAGCTCTCTTTTATCAATTTTCCATTGTGGAGGTGCAAACACCAACATGGGGTTTGATCGAGGCAAGCCCCTATATGGAGCAACCCTTCCTCTCTCTTTGAATATGCAAGTTAAATATATGAATGAGATTAGGGGAGGATTGAAGACCATTTGTAAATTATTGTACTCAAACCCTACAACTTGGCAAGATACAAAAACTCAATTATCTCAACATTTGATGAAGATCCAATAGTGAGACCTAGAAGGAAGAAGCCTTTGATTAGACTCCTGAGGACTATGAAGATAGATTTTAAATTTAGCTACTAGGGCACCGGCACCCTAGGCTACTTAGTCCTACGAATTCAATCCATATTTTTATGCCAAGTGCGCATAACTCTACTTAGTCTATTTTTGAACATCAAAGTTTTTGTGGCTTCCTAATTATGTTGTTTTTGCATCAAAGTAGTGTATTTTCATCATTCATTAATTGTATCATTACATTTCATATAAAATTCATTCCAAAGTCCCTAAATTCATATTCTAGGATTGATTAGCTCACCTTTGGGTTTCAAGTCAATTTCATATCCTAGCCAATCTTGAATGTAATGATAAGGAACCCCCCACTATGGAAAAGCCTTAAAATCCTAATAGTCTCACTTTTCCACCTTATCATTTTGGTGAACCTAATGCATTAACATTATAGACCTAAAATCTAAAGCATATCATCCTAGATCTAATATTAGTATTGCATTATTTTGCATTGTTCATTTAGGCTTTCATTTTTGCATCATAAAAAGCATAAAATTTCAAAAAATTGCATATCATATTGCATCATAGGTTGCAATAGAGTTAATTTCACTCATCATAGGTCATATCTACATTCCAATTGCATTTATAAATATACATTAGGTCTCAAATCAAATCAAAAAGTGTTCATTACATTCATTTAGGCATTTTGCATATAGGTCAAAAGCTGAGAAATTACACTATTTGGTGTCAAAAAAATATAAAAGTCATCATTTTAATATTTTACATATTAGGATCAGTCAATTGCTGCATTATACATCTAAAAATTGCATTTGAAAGTGCCTTTTATTACTTAAACATTTTGAAAATAATTGCATACTTGTATTTTTCATTGCATAATCTTAAATCAACCATATTCTAGAAAAATATTCACTATCACACTTGCATAGACACAAAGCAGGAACCTAAAACAATATTGCAAATATCCAAATTTTAAAATTTGCAAAAAATCTTTTCTAGACAAGGGCACCCTTGGTGACTTTATCCAAGCTACTTTTTCCCATATTTCTATGATAGAACCCTCTCAAGGTCCGTTCTCTGGATCTTCTTTCAATTTTTTAGTTCACTATAATATAAAAGTTTGAATCTCATTGTATGAATAATATTGTCATGACATGGCTAAGTATTTTGGTCAAATTTTAGCTTACTTGAAATATTTCTAGTTGATGTTTCATGTTGTGTGTTTGGAAATGACTCTAATTCGGATGATAAAATTCATATTCCTCCATCTCCCAATATATATCTCCTTATTGAGGATATCTTGAGGAAAGAGGAGGAAATCGTGAATGAATTCATCAACAATACCTTGCCTAACCTTGAGAACAATGTTGTCCTTTACCCTTCAACAGAATGGCCTAATCACCCATACCAACAATCAGCACCACGCACCATACCACCACTTGAAATTTTTTACACATCACATAGGGAAAGTGATTTACAATATATCCCTCAACCTAGGCACATAGAGGAACCTATTGACAACAAACATGATGAGCCTATACCACCTACTGAATTTCCATCCTATGAAAAAAGATTATGATACACCTATTAGCTTGGAACAATGTTATGGCCGAGGCTTTAGGATCTTGACAAAACAAGGATGTGATATAAATAATGAACATGAAATCCATTCCCTTTTGTAACAAATACCATTTGAAGATACAAAAGGCATAGGTTACAAAAGGCATAGGTTACCAAGGTCCTCCACCTTTACATCAAACATTTTCTCCATCCAAACTATGCAAAATTCATGGTCTTATTAGAAAAGGTTTGTTACCCACCCCACAAACATTATATGAGACCGAGCGTACTTTGGCTACACTTCTAGAATTAGGATTCATTACATTATTAGCTATGAAGAAAATAAGGGATACTAAAAGGAAGAATTAAAACATAGACTATTATGCATATCACAGAACATTTGGACACATTACTGATGAATGTTGTGTAAATTGAAGAGCAAGTTGGAAGGATTACATCTCAATAATGATAAATTTGATAGGATAATAGATTAAATCTCATTTTTTGTTGCTCCTTGTCATCCAATAGTTGTAGACTCACATGATGCTCATTACCCTGCATGGGGGTATAAATTAAGTTCTATGCAATCATATTCAATATTCTAGGAGCAACATGTCAGCATTCATTTTTGGCACATGTCTTTGTACTTATGCTTGGGGGAAAAGGTTAGATAGCCTAAGGTAGGTGTATTCCTTCTCACAAGGTACCCCCTTCATATCTCCTTAAAATATTAGTATAGTAGGTATGTACTAACATTTTAAGGGGGGCATATAGTCCCCCATGCATTGTTTGCATAAGAAATGGTCCCTTTTTAGTGATGATAGCATGTACATCTCCTAGAAAGTGTGGCCTTGTTAGTTAAAAGTGTGGCCTCCCTAATCTATGTTAGTGTCTCCTTTGTGGTGATATTAGGCTTGATATCCCCTAATAATGTGACTTTTTCATGACATGTGATGTTCCCTTTGGTGGTAATACTATAACTAGTATGCCCTAAACATTGACCTCTTATTCCACAACATGTCCTCTCTTGGTGGTGGTATCATGTATGATATTCCTTAAGGTGTGACCTTTCATGTATTTATTAATGCCCCTTTGACATCCTTTGTGGTGGTGTTTATAACACCCCCTAAAGTATTTGTTGTTCATCCCCTTGGACATTTTTTGTTTCTCCCCTTGGACACTAAATTTTTTTGCACACCCACTAAGATGTTTGTCATCCATCCCCTTGGATGTTTGTCATTTGTTCCCTTGGAAATTAAAATTTTGTGCACCTCCTAAGGTGTTTATCTTTTTTCCCCTTAGATGTTAAAATGTGAGACTTTGCAAGATAGTCCATGGTTTTGGCATAACATAACTTGTTGATTCATGAACTTGAACACCCCTTTTTAACACGATCTCCTAGCATAACACAACTTTCTTGTTAGTGGATCCATGTGTTTCATGAGTTTCTTAGCATAGCACAACTTTATAGCCTTGTGGAACCCATCATATTGCATGGGCACCTAGCATAATGTAGCTTGCTAGATAGTAGATCCATGTGGCCTATGAGTGATTTGACATAGCACAACTTGCTAGTCCTCATGAGAGAATTGTCTACATTCAATGGATGACATTTGGTATTTGAGACAAATTTAAGACTGAGGTATCTTTTCCTTACCAAATCGAATACTTTTAGTACTAACCTCAAGTGTTTATATTTGAATATGTTTTCTTATGTTCATATCATGTTCGCATTATGTTTGTATTGTGTCTTGTGTTATGTTCTTGTGTTGTGTTCGTATTTTGTGTTGTGTTCTTGTCATGTATATTTTGTGTTGTCTTTTTGCATTACATACATGTGTGTTCCCTTGCCTTTATGTTGTCTTTCCAAAGGATCTTGAATCTGGGGGGATTGTGCACTCCCTCTAGATTCATTTCCATCATATCTCCCCAAAACTTAGATAATCAGACCCCTCTTGACATATTTTCTACTTTAGTGTGAGTCTAAGTGTAAATTTATACTTTCATAAAGTGGGGGCTAAATGTGGCATCATAAACCATCACCTATATGACAATTTCACACTAGATTTTTCTCCCTCCTAATTAATTGGACCTAATTGTACATATAATGTCCTAAATTATGCATTCCATGACCCATTTGGACAATTATCAAGAAAACCCATGTACAAAACCAATGAAAAAATTTATATTTTTCTCTTGACATCTTACACCTTCCAAAATAGAGCTTGGAAAAAGTCAACCTAGGTGACTTGGTCCCCTTATTTTGCCTCCAAATTTTAATATGTCAGAGTTGGAATTTTATTATTTGAATTTCAAATGTCAAAATATTGGCTATTAGGATTTAATTTTTAGGAAATTAGATTAATTGCATATAAATACCTAGCCATTTCATCATTTAAAAACTAACAGGAGATATCTAGTAAAACCAATGAAAAAATTTAATATTTTTCTCCTGACATCTTACACCCTCCAAATTTGGGCTAGGAAAAAGTCAACCTAGGTTACTTGGTCCCCTTATTTTTCCTCCAAATTTTAATATGTCAGAGTTGGAATTTTATTATTTGAATTTCAAATGTCAAAATATTGGCTATCAGGATTTAATTTTTAGGAAATTATATTGATTGCATATAAATACCTATTCATTTCATCATTTAAAAACTAACAGGAGATATCTAGTAAGAATTGGAAATCAAGAGCATTATCAAGCAATTATTATCAAGTCAAGAGAATTCAAGAGTAGATTTATTGCAGCATTTCAACATTGAAGCATCATGTCAAGTTTTATGTGACTTTTGTTCATGTTTATGTTATCATTTTATTTGTGAGGACTTTAACCCTTCTAGGTTTTCTAAGAAATCAAGCCAATTTTCAATAAATCCTTGAGGTGATGTGCATGACTTTAGTCCTTCAAGGAAATTAGATTTGAGTGGTGAGTGGTAGTCTATTATTGATTCATCATTTATTTGTCATTTAACCTCTACCCCTCAAAAGGATAAGCTCTTTTTATCAATTTTCCATTGTGGAGGTGGAAACACCAACACAGAGTTTGACCAAGGCAAGTCCATATATGGCACAACCCTTCCTCTCTCTTTGAATGTGTAGGTTACAAATTTGAAGGAGATTGGATGAATATTGAAGACCATTTGTCCATTGTTGCACTCAAACCCTACAACTTGGCAAGATACAGAAAATCAATTATCTCAACATCCGACGAAGATCTGATAATGAGACCTAGAAGGAAAAAGCCTTTGATCAAATTCCCAAGAACTGTGAAGATAGAATTCAAATTCAGCTACTAAAACACTGGCACCCTAAGTGAATTAGTCCTATAAATTCAGCTCTAGATTTGTATGCTAGGTGCATAGAACTTTGCTCTGTCTATTTTTTAACATCAAATTTGTCAATGGCTTCCCAGTTTTACTATTTTTGCATCAAAATAGTGCATTTTCATCATTCATTAGTTGCATCATTTCATTTCATACAAATTCATTCCAAAGTCCCTAAATTCATATTTTAGGATTAATTGGCTCACCTTTAGGTTGCAAGTCAATCTCATATCCTAGCCAATCTTGAATTTGATGATAAGGAACACCCACCATGGAAAATCCTTGAAATCCTAAGGTAAAATCCTAAGGGTCTCACTTTCCATCTTATCAAGAATTCAAATATTTGAACAATCTTTTTATTTAGTTCAGCTGCACATAGTAGTTATTTTCTTTGTTCAAAATTTGATTATGTTAATGTGTTTGATAAAGGTTCTTAATCTTTATATATTCCCAAGTTGGAAAAGTATAGGACTGAAAAACTTTAGAATTATGTAATTTTTTATTTAAGAGTTGTTTGTTCACATATCAAACACCCATCTAAGCTTCTCAACTTGCTCCATTTCAATTTTTCAACACACTCATATGCAAGGAACCCGTTAATGTAGTTTTGTGGTATTAAAAACTTTGATGTTTATTTTCCTAATGTTAGCATCCAACAACTCAAATTCACAAAACTTACAAGTGCATCTATCATTTAAGCCCCTTCTAATAATGAGGAATGAGGATCAAAATTATTATTTTTCTTTATATTCTCACAAATACAGTACTTGATCTTAGCAAAAATAATGAAAACATGGTTGAAGATAGAGAGCACCTTATTTCACTACAATGATGTATCAAATATTTCATAAGATGTTCTAAAACATATTCATAAGTCATTTACTACTATAACTATGTAGAGAATCTTAATAGAAAACACCAGACATTGAAATTGGTCCAAGCACATATGCAACAATTGTGAAAATAATAGACTTCCATATGGCAATGCTATGTGTTCTGAGTAATACTCCTCATTACAAAGTTGTTTTCATAAGCATGTTAATCCAAATAAAACCTTGCCTAGCTACTAATCATTGAATCAAAAGTCATTTCCTTTTTGCACGTGTTTTTATATGTGACTATCTCAACCTATTTGTACACTACCAATTTTTATATGTTTATATGGGCCTAGAAGCACATCTAATTTCACAATAATCAAGAGAAAGGGGATGGGAAAGAACCAATCTATAGACTAATTATATTAGTTTATTAATGTAATTCATTAGTTCTTAACTTTTTTTTGCCCTTTGCTAAACACATATCAACACTTAAAAAACAAAGTGTGATTTATATGATAGATCTAAAAAATAAATTAACTTATGATTCTAGAAGGTATAGAGAGATGCAAATAAACTTCATCTAAAATCTCTTATTGTCCAAATATATCTCCATATAAACCTCCAAAATGGAAATGCATTTCTAAGACAGAAACACATTTCCAATACAATAGACAAACTTGCCCAGAATCAAGATTCAAATCTCCTAGAAACTATAATTTAAGTAGTCTATACTTTCTGATTTATTTTTAAGTTGATGGTCAATTTTAATTACCACTTATTGCAAAGAGATAATAGCAAAGCAGTATTTGTTAAATTTCTATCAAAATCGTTATGCTGCCCTATAAATTGTGAGTCTCAAGCGAGATTTTATAATGGTTAGCTTTCTATAGGTTTTCCTCCTCCAATCTACACTAGTCATTTATCTTTAAAGGGGAGTTCCACCCCTCCAACCTAAAGAATAAAAATTTCCCTACTAGCAAGGATTCATTGATGCAAATTACACTGTCCATGAAAATTGTCAATATTTTCTGTAACATCTAACCATGACTAGTTTGGAGGGAAACAAAATGAGTAGATAGAGAGTTAATATAGTTATTGCGTATAAAAACAGTAAGTATTCTTCAATGAGAATTATAAGTCCATTGTGAAAATTCTTATACTTTTGCCAAAGGACTTTTAGAAAACAACAATCTAAAGCTTAAAATGGACCGATACTAATAAACAACGAAGACTAAAATTTTGATCTAGATATATTAAAACTAAATTTTCTTTGATAATTAGTTAGCAACTCAGCGGCAACATTGCAGTGATTTTCAAATTTAAATATAGGTAGTGAACTTTTGAAGTAGCCACAAGTAAAACAAATAAATAGCTCAAAGACAATTGACAAGATCCTGTTGCATGTTTGAAAATGCCTCGATTTATGGGAATCTATCATGTCTTCTAAAATTAGGTTTTGCCATTTTATTGAATATTTTTTCTCTGCTAAGGTTTTCCTCTTTCTTGGAGGAGGAAATCAAAACATCAAACCTCGATTTTTGCATTTAAAGTAGAAGGACATAATAGATATGAATAAGGAGGATAACATATAAGACAGATTTAAGCTTTTCTTCGATTGAATACAAAAGGTGTAAGACATATACGCTTCAGCCTTTTGAAATAGAGAATAAACATGGAGTTGAGAAACCTTTCAACAAAGCTTAGCTTAGCTTGTCATGAAGTGAACTCCGGTGGTTGGTTCTCCAATAGAAATAATGCATGAGCATGATCAATTGGAACTCGTGGTTCTTAGAAAATCGCATTTCACGGGCAATGTCTTTAAGGTAAACCTTGAGAATTAATTATTCTTCCAAAAATGTATATCTTGTGTAATACCCTGAGGTAACTTTGAGATTTTTCTAATCTGTATATTATATGTAATGCTCTAGCATAAAACCCCATGATTCAAATCCACCAATGGGCTCTGTTTGATCCAGACATTCAATTATGGAGTATCATGCACTTCAATGTTATGCATGTATAAACTATATGAAACTATAGGTTCAACACTACTACACAATTATCAAGAAAAGGAAGAGTTCCAACTACATCTGCTTTCATTGTGATCAGTAAGGTACACATATTTATTTTCAAACTTTTCTATACCAACTTTTTGAAAGGAAGCAGAGGTGTGGAACAACGCTTCTAACACTAATCTACGTGGGGGAGATGGTGAAAATTCATACAAATCATTAAACTATTATAGAGAAAGAAACACATTCAAATACACGCATAAAAGATTAATACCATAACGCATAGATTTACGTGGGGAAAACCTTTCCAAGTAAAAAACCTCACACACCAAAAGCACAGTACTTTGTATTGTCAGTAACAATAATTACAATACAATAGTAGCATTAAGCTTCTTCAAGTGTTCACCAATCTTCAACAAAAATAGGGATAATTCTTGACGGCATAATAGTTGTTGGAGCTTCTAAAATCCTGATGGATTTTTTTTCCTTCTCCATGGATCTGGTCAGCCTTTTGATAAACCCTTGTCCTCATAGGTGACTAGGATTTTATTCATGAAAGCATGTAAACGTTATAATTTTAAGTTGACCTGCTCGGTCGATCATCGACCCCCTGAGTCATCTCTCCAACCATCTGGCACATCAGTCTACCGGCCCCATTAGCCTGAAGAACCGGTCATCGTTTTCCCACCATATCAAATATTTTCCTAAAGTCGGGTTTTAAATTTAACTCGATAACTTAAGCCTTAAGTCATTAACCCCAGTGGTCATGTCGTCGTCGGCTAGACAAAGTCCCGTCCATTAAATGCTAATGTTACATGATGTGTAGATTTCAAGATTCAAAGTTCGGGAAGAAGATCTAGACTATACCCCGCCAGCCCATGAGAGTTAAATGCCAACAAGATAAATGCAGTGAGGTTGGCGAGAAGGTGATGCATGTCCATGCAAAGTGTGGGACCCACTCCCCATTACTGCTCCCATGGTCTGGCATCTTCAATGAGCGGTTGAGATCAATCTAGCAGAACAATCTTCACCGTTCCCCGCTAGCTCACTGGATTAAAATGAAAGGTGGTTATGACTAGCGAGATCAACGAGATCTTAACACCTATCTCGACCTACTCGGACCATGGAGCCCGCACACTATGAAGGCGTCATCTGACATGGAAGAACTCCATTGGCTATGAAAATTATGGTGGAGCACCGCTAGAAATCAAAGGTGGTCAAACAAGGGTTGGCTGTTTGATCATCCATCAAGGCAAAAGATCAACAGATAGCATTCAAAGTTGGTAGATGACACGTGATGGTCATTTTTACTCTGTGCAACCAGCTTGCATTAATGGCTAACATCCTGCAAAGCGATTGAGTTGATCTCAATTTGTGTGGAGACGAAATGCTGGTAATCATGAAGAATAGTCTACGGATTTCCATGCAAATGGGGAATTAAATGGTGATAGTACATCTACCAACGAGCTTCCTGGGTTACGCATGCGTGTTAGACATTGATTGTGAACATCATCGATCCACATGATAAATATAGAAGGAATAGTTTCTATTCATGTCATTTACACTTAGCAGTTAGAAGTGTGATTGATTAAGGCAAGGTAGTGTGAGCAATTATCAAAGAAGAAAAATGAGCAAACCAGTAAGGAAGTATGCTTGCTTGTATTCCCTAAGGTCGGGTTCTGATGCACCAGAAGCTGCTCTACCCATGGAGGCCAATAATTCTGTTAAAAATCCTAGATTCACACCTACTAGGTGCAGTCGAAGGCTACAATTCCAGGGTGCTGCTGCAAGAAAAGTGGATGACAAAGGAAATAGCCCATTGCAGTCTCCCATAGGAGCACAAGGGAAGTTAAGGTATGGACATGGCTCCATTGGACGCCAGCATTTTCCTATTGATCTTATGAGCAGATCCTTTGAAACTGAGACTGACTCCACCTATTGTCGGTATTTAGCTCTTTTGAATGATGGTTTTCCCTCTAATGAGGAAGTGATATCTGTAGCACCGTTGGTGATCAAAACCCCTAGTAGACAGACTAGAACCGTGTTGGGCAAAGAAAAGAAAGAGGAGGAAGTCAATGTTTCCTCTCCTCCTCTAGAAAAGACTAGGAGTGGTCATGTGTATCGTGGGTGTGGCACTGGTAAAGGTGGGGTGATGAGTAAATAAGAATTTGTTGTATGTGGGATCTAAATTTTTGTATTGATGCAATTTGTTGTGGTGGTCCTTATTTTTGCGTGCGTGGCACATTTTGGTATTTGACGCTGGTTGTGCACCCTTGTGGCATCATTGATACCTAGTTTTTTGTAGCGCAGATGGCAATAAAGGGAATTTTTGCGGCAATTACATTTTGGCTTTCCCTAGTTGCACCATGTTTTACAGATTCAACATGTGGGGGTTGTGAAATGCAAGTAAAATGCAGTTGATATTTGGATGAAATGAAAATATGTAATGAAACTGCATTTGATCCTAAAGCTTGTCGCTTCCCTTATGCTATAAAAGGGAAACCAGGGCTCATTTGTAGGGAGGAAGACTCTAGCTAGGTTTTGGTCGAATATACATGGGTAGATAGAAATAGAATAGCTTGTCAGTTTTGAGCTTTATGAATGAACTCATGCAATTAGCTTAAATTTTTTCACAGATATGACTTAAATATAAGCAAATATGTAATTCTAATATATTTCTCTCCTTCTACAAGTCTAAGTGAATTTTGAATGAAATATTAATGGTATTTATATTCCACTTTGAACATTTGTTCGAATGTATGTCTTTGTTCTTTGTTTTGATTCAAGCAATCAATTAAATACTTAAATGGGGTCATGAATTTACATCCATTTGCGAAGGATTTGGTATGTAGTAATGTATCAGAAAATTTGAGCTCCATGATGCAAAGTTATTGTGAGAGTAGTCTACTCCATTGAATTCTTGGGTCATTTTTGTTTTACTGGTTATTATATGTGTGATTCCATTTGCCCAATAAATAAGACATTGATTTGTTCCTTAATGATTTACCTAAGGGGTTAATCAAACAATCATCTAGCGGACAACTGAAAGCCAGGGTTTAAATTCATTTAAAACTCATTAATCCCAAAGTTCATGTGTGTCAATTCTCGTTAAGGGTGTCTTCATTTTGATGAATGGGTAGCAAGTTACTTAGAAACAAGCCAATTTCATAGTAATTGTTGCAGAATTATCCTTCATCCATATTGATCTGTGTAATGATGTGTTCAATACAATGAAATCTTAAATGAACACACTAAGAATACCCTCATTGGTCCCACAAAGCCTAAAGTGTAGAAGATCTCAGTCATTGACTAGATCTTGTTAGTTGGCCATTCATTTCAAGAGTCTTGAGTATAGGAATTGGCTATTCCTTAGAGATGTCTTAGGTGCAGTGGAAAACACCAACAGAATGGCGACTCTATTGGGGAGTTCGCATTCTCCAAAGACGCAGATACAAAATACAGAGTCAAATGGTGATTTAATCCAAATGCTCTCAAATTCTTGAACCTGGTCTACAAACTATGTGTAGTAAGCATTAAAGGATCCGAACGTGACTCTGTTGCGGAAGATAACCCAAAACCTATTTTATTTTGCAAGCAAGCTTCATCTTATTTGAAGATTTTTCCTCTAAAGGGAGGTGGCGACTCTGACTCAAAGAACCTATTCAAGCATACATCAATTTTTTGGATCTTTGTCCCTAATGTTAAGAAACACTTCACAGCTTCCAGCATATAGGTACTCTTGTTAAATTTGAAATAATTTTGAGCATTTTACAGATAATATCATCATAAATCTCCAATGCTCGACATGAAAATGATTCCCTAATAAGTGATTTAGCACTAGATCAGGGAATATTCAAGAACTTTAGCATGCTTCATATGTAAGTTGAAATTTATGTAGTAGAGTGCAAGAAGCATGTCATATTGTAGATCTTAGGTAGCCTTTGTATGGAATACTTGTGCTAAGATCTTGGGATTATATTTGTAAAAGGAATTGAAGTAGTGTTTTATAAATTGCGTAAATATTTTGAATTCCTTTTTAGAATTGGGGGTGAGTTGTCGATTTGTGCTACCTAGCATAAGTATGGACAAAAACATACAAGTCAAGCAGTCTTGGGCACATCAAGATAGCTTTTGTACTGATAGGTATAGAGCTATCAGCTTTGACAATATTTGTGGCTATTTGAATGTTATGCCACCCAAGATCAAGGATAAGATACTGAGGTACAGTGGTGAGAAATCAGAATCAGCAAATAAACATCTACAAGAATTTGTAGATGTGATGGTTGATTATGAAATTGACTTTGAAGATGTGGTGATGAAACTTTTTGTTTAATCATTAAAAGGAGATGCAAGAGATTGGTTCTCTTTCCTACCTACTGCCTCAATACATTGTTGGAATGAACTTAAGGATGCTTTCATGGAGAAATTCGGTGAAAGGATCAACCTAAGTATGGCAAGGAGAAATTTCATGGAAATCTCTAAAGATGGAGAAGAATCGGTCCCTGCCTTCAACCTTAGATTTTCCAAGGTTATAAGGGAAATTCCTGAATACATAAGGCCAAATGATGTAGAGTGCTTGGTTGTATATTTGGGAGCATTTTATAGAAAAATGAGTTTCCTGTTGAGGGACAAAGAACTAGTTACATTACAGCAAGCTTATCAGGAGGCTATAAATATTGAGAATAATCTGAAGTACTCAGTTATGAGGAGATCTGCAGTGACCAGTGCTACTAGTTCTAGTAGTGTCTAGACAATCCAACTGGGTCAATTAGAAAGTAAAAATGTTCATCAGGATGAGGACCCTTTAGATATTGTGCTCACATCATTCTCAAGAAGTGCAGAGCAAGCATCAACCTCTAGCCAGCCATGTAGGGGAGGGAAGGACTTGATATTATCTATTGGGAAATTGTATGAAATAAAGAGGCATACAAATGAGTCAGCATATGAATTTTTTTCAAGGTTCTTGGATATTTTGATGGAAATTCCCATAGGGCTTAGACCAAATGAGCTGATGTGTATTAGTCTATTTTGTGAATTCTACACACCAGGATCAAGCCAATGGCCTGAAGATGTGAAGCCACAAAGCATTAATCAAGTGGTGGATTGGATAAGTATAGTTGAAGAGGTAAAACATGGTTATATGTATCCCATTGCCTCCCACAATTCGGATAGTGATTGTCACAATGAGGAGAGGCAGAGATTAACACTGCCAGATCAACAAGGAGCATCAGTATCAGGACAATTAGCTATTGAGTGTTGTCATTTCACAGATAGTCTAAAGACAGATGCACCTAGCAGTGATGAGGATGGAGAATCAGAATGTGAAATCAAGGAGGTCATATCTCATTACTTCCCTCTAGATGTCTTAATCCATGATCCTGCGTAGGAAATGCATGAAATTGCGCAAGTGGATTCTGCTGGAATCAATCTTGTGTCACCCGGTAATAGGGATACTTTTGGTGTTTATGACAAGGCACAAGCAAGGGGTCAAAGAGGTGAAGTTGAGCCTACACAATCTGCGATTGAATATGATTCCTCTTATGAATTCGAGATAGAATACATGGCTTCTAGTAGCGGGTATGTCAGTAGCCTTGAGGGGATCTACTTTTTAGGAATTGAGCAATTCTCCTCATGTGAAGAATTTTTGGAGCATGGATCAATTGTTATGAGCATACGTGATGAAGAAGTTGGTGAATGTGCTTCTCTTTGCTCCTCAAGTGACTACACTGATTTTGAGTGCTTGGAAGACCAAGGTCATGGAATTTTTCATGATGTAAATGATGAGATACATCCAATTATATCCAAGAAATGGAAAAACTCTTTATTTGATGAGCCCACACCTGACATTGAAGATGCAAAGGATGATGTTCATTGGTGTAGGAGTAATCCTTTGTTTGAAGACAACTTTGATGAATACTTACAAGACATTACTAGTACATATGTTGTAGAGGACATATACAGATGCCAAGGTGATAATGCATTTGAAAATTTTGGCCCTGATTTCATAATCTGTCAATTGAATGGGAAATATAGTGGCACAGATATGGTGAGGATTTTCTGCCAACATGGGGTTGAACAAGTGGTCTATGATGAGCATGTTGAAGATGGTTCATATTTGTTGGCACTCCGGGATGGTAATGTCTCATGTATTAAGGAGGATTGTGATGACAATATTAGATGTGACACTACTAATAATGGATGCATAGGGGCTTCCAATTATTCTATCACAACAACCAATAATGTGTTTGAGAAGGGGGTTGAATTACCACAAGCCTATGATCTACATTGCAATAAGGGGCAGGATAAGGAGGGAAACTTTCTCTTCAGTGATCAGAGGATTAATCAGGTTGAATGCATCAATGTTCCAATGAAATCATGTCATGTTGAACAGGAGCATCATATTGATTTGGCACATATTTGATCCACATGATAAGCAATATGAAAATGAAAATAACCAAGGGAATTTTGTTAGTCAGTATGAGGCTGCAGTTGAGTTTTTTGTAGATACTCCTTGTCTTATGGATATGATTATGGATTTCCTTTCACCCACCAAAGACAATGTTGATGAGAGGATGTATGGTTCTATTTTCCATTTTCCTGACCTTATGAAAGAATTTTCAGATGTAAGCCATAGTGCTTATGAAGTCTTCAAATTTGATGAACAGCTTGGGTGTGATACTACACCTCATTATGGTACAAAATATCAAAGTTTTTTTTTTCATTACAATTTGATGAATCTGTGATGGGAAAGGATGATTCTGGCAGTGTTATCTCAAGTATTATGGGAAATACTGATTGTGATGAGGTTGGATACCTAGAATTGCACAACATTCATGAAAATCCACTACTGGAAAAACAGGCTAAGGTGTTTGATAGAGGAAAAAAACCATCCCTAATTTTTGGGGGCCATGGGCCTCCAATTTGAGGATCAAAGCCAATGGTTCATATGAGGCTTCTAAAGTGGGTTACAATGTATTGTTTGTAAATTATGTACATAGGGTTTGGGTTTTCCTTGTTGTGTCTACTTTCCTTGTCCAGGTAAGCCCCTCTTTTGGCATTTTTCCCCAGTCTACTTCACCCGAGATCTGTTTCTCGCCATACCCACTAGGGGTATGTGTACCCGAGCATGAGCTGATTTTGGAGCTTCTAAAATCCTGATGGATTTTTTTTCCTTCTCCATGGATCTAGTCTTCCTTTTGATAAACCCTTGTCCTCATAAATGAGTAGGGTTTTATTCACGAAAGCATGTAAATGTTATAATTTTAGGTTAACCTGCTCAGTCAGTCATCGACCCCTTGAGTCATCTCTCAAGCCATCTGGCACGTCAGTCTACCAGCCCCATTAGCCCGAAGAACCAGTCATCATTTTCCCACCATATCAATTCTTTTCCTAAAGTCAGGTTTTAAATTTAACCTGGTAACTTAAGCCTTAAGTCATTAACCCCAGTGGTCATGTCGTCTTTGGCTAGAAAAAGTCTCGTCCATTAAATGCTAATGTTATGTGATGTGCAGATTTCAAGATTCGAAGATCAGGGAGAAGATCTGGACTATACCCCACCATCCCGCGGGAGTTAAGTGCCAGCAAGATAAATGCAGTGAGGTTGGTGAGAAGGTGATGCATGTCCATGCAAACTATAGGACTCACTCCCCACTACCGCTCCCATGGCTCGACATCTTCAATGAGTGGCTGAGATCAATCTGGCAGAACAATCTTCACCGTTCCCCACTGGTTCGCTGGATTAAAATGAAAGGTGGTTACAACGAGATCAGCAAGATCTTGACACATGTCCCGACTTACTCAGACCATGGAGCCCACACACTATGAAGGCATCATCCAACATGGAAGAACTCCATTTTCTATGAAAATTATGGTGAAGCACCACTAGAAATCAAAGGTGGTCAAACAAGGGTTGGTTGTCCAATCATCCATCAAGGTAAAAGATCAACGGATAGCATTCAAAGTTGGTAGATGACACATGATGGTCATTTTTACTCTATGCAACCAGCTTGCATTAATGGCTAACATCCTGTAGAGTGATTGAGTTGATCTCAATTCGTGTGGAGACACAAATGCTGGTAATCATGAAGAATAGTATACAGATTTCCATGCAAATGGGGAATTAAACGGTGACATTACATCTGCCAACGAACTTCCTGGGTTATGCATGCATGTTAGACATTGATTGTGAATGTCATCACTCCATGCAATAAATATAGAAGGAATAGTTGCTCACTTGAGCAAACCAGTAAGGAAGTCTTCTCACTTGAGTTCCCTGAGGTCTAGTTTTGATGCACCAGAAGCTGCTCCAGCCATGGAGGCCAATAATTCTGCTGAAAATCCTAGATTCGCACCTAGTAGGTGTAGTCGAAGGCTATAATTCTAGGGTGATGCTACAAGAAAAGTGGATGACAAAGGAAAGAGCCCATTGCGGTCTCCCACAGGAGCACAAAGGAAGTTAAGGTATGGGTGTGGCTCCATTGGACACCAACATTCACCTATTGATCTTACGAGTAGCTCGTCTGAAACCAAGACCAACTCTGACTACTGTCGGTATTTGGCTCTTTTGAATGATGGTCTTCCCTCTAATGAGGAAGTGATATCTATAGCACCGTTGGCGATCAAAACCCCTAGTGGACGAACTGGAACTGTGTTGGGAAAAGAAAAGAAAGAGGAGGAAGTTGAGGTTTCCTCTCCTCCTCTAGCAACAACTAGGAGTGGTCGTGTGTATCGCAGGCATGGCACTGGTAAAGGTGGGGTGATGGGTAAATAAGAATTTGTTGTATGTGGGGTCTAAATTTTTGTATTGATGGAATTTGTTGTGGTGGTCCTATATTTTTGTGTGCGTGGCACATTTTGGTATGTGATGTTGGTTGTGCACCCTCATGGCATCATGGATACCTGGTTCATTGTAGCGCGGATGGCGATAAAGGGAATTTTGGTAGCACTTTGCATTTCCCTAGTTGCACCATGTTTTGCAGATTCAACATGTAGGGGTTGTGAAATGCAAGTAAAATGCAGTTGAGATTTAGATGAAATGAAAATCTGTAATGAAACTACATTTGATCCTGAAGCCTGTCGCTTCCCTTATGCTATAAAAGGGAAACCAAGGCTCATTTGCAGGGAGGAAGACTTTAGCTAGGTTTTGGTTGAATATACATGGGTAGATAGGAATAGAATAGCTTGTCAATTTTGAGCTTTATGAATGAACTCATGCAATTAGCTTAAATTGTTTCACAAATATGACTTAAATATAAGCAAATATGTAATTCTGATATATTTCTCTCCTTCTGCAAGTCTAAGTGAATTTTGAATGAAATATTAATGGTACTTTTATTCTACTTTGAACATTTGTTCGAATGTATGTCTTTATTCTTTATTTTGGTTCAAGCAATCAATTAAATTCTTAAATGGGGTCATGAATTTACGTTCATTTGCGAAGGATTTGGTAAGTAGCAATGTATCAGAAAAATTGAGCTCCATGATGCAAAATTATTGTGAGAGTAGTCTACTCCATTGAATTCTTGGGTCATTTTTGTTTTACTGGTTCTTGTATGTGTGATTCCATTTTCCCAATAAATAAGACATTGATTTGTTCCTTAATGATTTACCTAAGGGGTTAATCAAACAATCATCTAGCATCCAACCTGAAGCCAGGGTTTAAATTCATTTAAAATTCATTAATCCCAAAGTTCATGTGTGTCAATTTTCATTAAGGGTGTCTTCATTTTGATGAATGGGTAGCAAGTTACTTAGAAACAAGCCAATTTCGTAGTAATTGTTGTAGAATTATCCTTCATCCATATTGATCCAGGTGTAATGATTTTTTCAATATAGTGAAATCTTAAATGAACACACTAGGAATACCCTCCTTGTTCCCACAGAGCCTAAAGTGTAAACTTGAGTTCAAATCTGAACGTAAAAACTGATCGCACCTAGTCGTGGAGAAATAAATATCTTCATTGAAGTAGCAAGATTGCATGAACATTTTAACTGTTGTTTACGGTAGTTACAACTCCATGCAACCATCTCCATTGAAAGATCTACCATCACTCATTCAACGAGTTTGCATACATACAAATAGGTAATAGTTAACTCACTCATGCATTTGGTTCTCACAGTTAACTCCACCGTTGACATCATTGTAATTATCTCTATCATGCGCTCCACCGTTCATGTAGGTTGAGACACACTTAACTCAAAAATCTCCCACTTGTTGAAGGCCTGTCATGAAATCATCTATAATCAACTGCTCAGGGCCCCAAGGCCCATGGAAACAACATACCATCTGAACTTCTCTGTGCTCACTGGCTTCGTCATTGCATCTGCAACATTTCTCAAAGTGTCAACCTTCTCCAAATTTACCTTTCCATCTTCTACCATATCATGAACAAAATGAAATTGAACATCAATGTGTTTTGTTATGGCTTGGAAAGTGGGATTCTTTGCTAAGAAAATGGCACTCTAACTGTTGCAACAGATAGTAATCTGTCTTGCATCAAAACCAATATCCGAACATAACCTCTTAAGCCAAATGGCTTCCTTGCAAGCATGAGTAGTTGTCATGTACTATGCTTCTGTCGTGGACAAAGCGACTATAGCATGTCGCTTACTCATCCAACTTATAGCACTACCATTCATCGTGAACACATATCCACTGGTGGATCTTCTACTATCAATGTCACCTGCCCAATTTGAATCTACATATCCATGAATACTTACATAATGTTGAGAACTAGTAGGATAACCATGATAATAGGGAATACTCAGAAGTACCCCACAAATATTTGAACACTCTCTTTACTACATCCCAGTGTACCCATCCAGGATTAGCCATATACAGACTAAGGACTCTCACTGCTTGGGTAATGTTTGGCCTCATACAAACCATTGCATACATCAAGCTGCCAACAACACTCGCATATGGTACTCTAGTCATGTCCTCCATCTCAATAGGAGATTTTGGACAATCCTCCAAAGAAAGCTTTGTCTCCTGCATCACTAGAACAACTAATTGCCTGTAATCTACCATGTTGAATATCTCCAACACTGAATTCACATAGTTTCTCTGGCTTAACCACAGCTTTTTGCAAGCTCTGTCTCTTCTAATCTCCATCCCTAGAATATACCTTTTTGCACCTAGATCCTTCATCTCGAACTGTGCTGACAATTGAGACTTTAGATCTGAAATTAAATTCATACCATTCCCAAAAAATAACATATCATCTACGTACAATGTAATTATGAGAATGCGAACATTATCAGATTTGTAATATACACAATGGTCAGATTTAGATCTTAGAAATCCCAAAGACAACACAAAGGTGTCCAATTTCTATTACCACATTCTGGGAGACTGCTTAAGACCATATAAATACTTCTTCAACTTGCAAACCATATTTTCTTTACCTTTTACCATGAAATGCTCTGGTTGTGACATATAGATCTCTTCCTCCAAATCACCATGAAGGAACGCTATCTTCACATCCATTTGTTCCACTTCTAGATCATACGTTGTTGCAAGTGATAACAGGAACCGAATAGATGTTAGCTTCGCAACAGGAGATAATATCCCACCATAGTCAATTCCCTCCACCTGAGAATACCCCTTCGTGACCAACCGTGCCTTATGCTTTTCAACACTACCATAAAGACCACATTTCTTCTTGAACACCCATTTACATCCAACAAGTTTTCGTCCTTTAGGCAAAGGTGTTAGATCCCAAGTACTGTTTTTCTTTAAAGAAAACATCTCTTCATCCATGGCTTTCATCCAAGAATCTACATCACTCATACCCATAGCCTCTCTAACAGTCCTAGGCTCATCAGTGTTAGTAATCAAAGCAAAAAAACAACTAGAATCTGTATACACCTAAAAATGGTTTGGATAATCTAATTAATTAAATATGATTTATTTGATTAATTAACCTTTATTTCTTCTACTATTAAATAAATACAAATATTTATTTATATAGTTCATCTTTTAAATTCTTCAATCTTTATTCTATTATTCCTTTTTAATTAAATAAACGAATTTCACTTTGTTTTATTTAATTATCATAATCAAATTCATCTACTATTGAATAAATAGAAATATTTATTTATATTCTTCTGATTATTCTCTCTTAATTAAATAATCAAAACTTAAATAGTTTTTATTTAATTAGATCATTATCCCTCTTTTATTAAATAAACAATATCAAAAACATTTGTTTATTTTAATAATTGTTATTTCTTCCTAAAATTGAAATAAATCCAAATATTCAAATTTATGCACATATTTCTACAACTAATCATATTCACCTACCAAATTTGATATGATATGTCTAATTTAATTCATCTCAACCTTCATGGGTAAATTTGGAGACAAATTGGAGACAAACTTACAAGTGAACTTCTTCGTCTTCTTCCTTTGATTCTTCCTATCCTCTGGCTGAATTTTTTGTGGGGAGGAACAATCTCCATAATCAGCTCAAACTTCTTCATCCTTCATCATTCAATCCTCAAGATTAAATCCAGACCTTTGTTGTGTTGTGTTGAATCTATTAATACAGCCTCTTCCTACAGGAAAAGGATCCCAACTTTGTGCAAACTTACTCTGCCGAAATATCAATTAAGCAATCAAGCATCTTAGTAATAGCAATTATCATTTAGCAATAGCAATATATAATTTTAGAATCAATATCATAGCTGCATCATAGTATGTTGTAGCTTCCTTTTATCAAGTTTCATGTTTAGGTTACAGCAGCTTCATCATATCATCTAGATATCATCATATAGGAGTAGATTATTGCATTAGCAGCATCTCATTCTCTAGATTGGCATTTTAACAGTCATAATGCTTACCAAATCTGAGAGCCCTATGACTTAATAAATCTTTGGAGATAGAGAGCAATATGACGCTTTCAAGAGTTTTCCTGTGTTAATTACATTAATTATTGTTGATTCTCTTGATATAATGTCTTATTAAGAAGTGTTGTTTGTTATTTTACTCACTTATTCCACACTTACATTTTGGCACCCACCGTGGGGCCTCTAACCCCATACTTTACATCTTTTTTTTCTGAAAAGTGTCTGTGCAGGCTTCTGACATGTTTCTTTTAGCGTGATCAAGAGATTTTATGGCACATTAGATAGATACTTTAGTGCATCTGACGACTATTCCGGCGCATCCACTAGAAACTCCAATGCATTTGAAGATTGTTCCAATGCATTTGACTAAACTTCTAGCACACTAGATTGTAGCCCATATAATCAATTATGTAGTGCATATGATAAATTATGTAGCACATCTAATTGATTCTATAGCACATCTGATCAATTTTGTAGCGCATATGACCTTCGTTATAGCGCATTTGTAATTTGTCTAATTTGTTGTCTAGATCTTACGCGACTGCGGCCAGTGGTTGCATTGTTGCTCTTGGATTAAAATGAACCAATCCTAGGGTAGTCAATTGGATTAAAATACACCAATCCTAGGGTAGTCATCATACATTGCTATCTCGGTTAAAATGAACATCATATCTTTTGTGAAGCAATATCTTCACGTAGAATAGCAAAATTGTCATTTAGGCTTTAAAAACTGAACATTGTCTATTGTGATTATACGGTGATAGGCTTATGCTCTCCCCTTAGTTGGGTGATCAAAATGTCAAACTCATCTTTTAATTTCATGCACTTTATGCTTTGTTAAATCCTTTAGAAGGCCTATTGTAGTGGGAAAAGTACTCACCCTACGGGAATGACCTAAGTGGGAACAACCAAAGCCAGGTTTTCCAACCCACTATAAACTAAAAGTGAATCTGGGGAAACTCACATTTACAGAAGCGTGCAATATAACCACCCCCAAAATCTTTGTTCTAAATATTGGGAGGTCTCCTAAGGGAGTTTATCATTTGTTGCTTTGAACGAATACCCTATCTATGAACCTTAGTGTAGAATCTAACTGTGTCAGTATCCAAACATTGTAATACTCATGATGCAAGGGGAGAGAGGAATCTACCCCCAAGAGGATCACCATATAATTTCCAAGGACCGTTTGCTCAAGGGATCGAGAAATCTAACTTTGAGTACACGCCTAGAAAAAAAAAAACACGAGCGCCCTCTAGGGGGTGACACGGCTATGTGAGTCGAGGCAATTTTAAAATGTGGGTTGTGTGTATTATGATGACCTTTTGAACTTAAGAGTGAGTCTGCTTGAAGTGTATTATTTGTCAAATACCAGTGGAAATCAAGGAGGATCATGTTTGATTCTTGAACATACACTTATTTTTTAGATTCTAGGACTTAAAAAAAATTGTTTTACAACTACTCGTTGTGTTTTCAAAACATTAATTCAATTAAGATCATCCAGAAAAACACAAAAAAAAAGGTTTGACACATCAACCTATGAAATTTATGTTAAGGGATTGGAAATCAACAACATTTGTCAAGAAATCCCTTACAAAAAGAATCAAGAAACCAAAGAAGCAACTTAGCTACAAAAAACTTTTGGAAAGGAGACGCTTCTTATATCAAAGTAGGAAAATCTTACTTGAACATCGAACTTTCATCCATAGATATCATGACTTTGCTAGAGGACATACTAATGATTTTGCTTTAGAGCCTTTATATTCACAAGCTTATTTCCAATGAAGAGCTCTTTCACAAAAGCATAATCATAGTCAACCCATTCATCATTCTTTTATCCCACAACCAGCAATACAATATTCACACAGCCCAAATCAATTGTTACAATAGAGAAAAACTTGGAAACATTAGGCTTTTTTGCAAAAGACCATCATTTTTTAAACTTGCTTTTATGCGTGAAAGGTCACTTTTTGAAGGTACCATCCATTTAGATCATCAAATTTAGAGATTTACCAGCAAGATACCCTGTCAAAATATCCATGGTTCAAAAAATTACACCCTCAAGATCAATCCCTTTTATTGAGAAAAACAAGAACAAACAAACAACACAGTGAACAGTCCCAAAATAGTGCATACACAGTTTGTTTTAGCGCATACACTCAGTATTTTAGCACATCTACTATCCAAATAGCGCATTTAACTACTGTTTCAGCACATTTGACTAATCTTACGACGCATCTACAATCTGTCACCAGAATTTACTAGTGTCAGAATTTACCAATATCTTGGCGCATCCACAGTCTATTTTAGTGCATATACCCTATCTAACAACGTGTTCACCATATCTTTTAGTGCGTTCATAGTCTGTTTTAGCGCATCTACCTTCTGTAATAGGACATCCATGGAACCAGAAAACAGAGAGCTATTTGAAACTGCTATCAGACTTTTGACATCAAAACTCAGATCTTTGTCAGCACGGAAACATTTTCTCAATCCAAATAGTGTCTTAAACCTAGAAAAATAGGATTTTTTCAAGTCAAAATTTATCAAATTAAACCAAGATCTTGTAACCTTAAATCATTAGACAGAATTTATGGATTATTACGTTGAGTTTCTTTATCAGGATTTTGTCATCCTACAATCATGAAACGAAACAAAATAATCAGATTTTTAAATTATTCACATCAATAGAATTTATCATTCTATTTGAATTAAGTTAAAATCCTTGACACTCATCCAAAAAGATCAAAGTTTAGTGAAAATAACAAACACTTGTATGCCAATTTTGATAAGGTTACAAAGACAGAAACTTAGAGAAAAGGAAATTGAAACACCAAACAGAATGGCTAAAGAAAATCCATTTCACAGATTCCACCAAAATGATACAAATGAAATAACCCAAGAAGACATCCAAACAACACAACAAGATCCCAATTTCCATAAATTTATGGAAAAAGTCTTAGAACATGATATGGAAAAATACCTTTTGATGCTAGCTAAACTAGGTGCAAAACTTCCAAAAGATTTTGATATTAATTGATTAAAAGAAGCACCTGTGAGAATTGAAATTGAACCACAAAACACAGATCAAGTGGTAGCACTAACACATCAAATGCAAAACTTGCAACAACTTCAAGATATGCAAAAAGGAACCACAAAAGGTACTCATTACAAGACATGTGTCCTTATCCCTTTGATCCAAGTGTGGACATGATACTATTTCCCAGACATTGTGAATTCCCAAAATATGACAAGTACAATGGTAAAACAGATCCAATTGACCATGTGAGGGAATTCAGAACCATGAGTTTAGAATTTGCACAAGAGGAAACTTATCTAATGAGGTTATTTCCAAGGATCTTCGAAGGTCAATGTATGGAATGGTTCTCTAAACTACAACTAGGAATTCAAACTTTTGAAGAACTAGTCAATAGGTTTATCTCATAATTTCCCTTTAATATTGAGCATAAGGTAGCAATAAAATACCTTTACAACATGAAACAAAAGAAAGGTGAAACATTCCTCTCATTTCTACAATGACATGGTGAAGGTTGTTTGCTAGATATCCTCATTCTATACCTGAAGAAGAAAAGATGGAACTATTCATTGATAATCTAACTGATGAAATGAGCTACATGCTTGATCTACAATGTCCAATGGAACATTTGAGAAAGTCATTGAAAATGGGATCAAGATCGAAGAAGCCTTTGTCAAAAGAGGGGTAATAAAACATTACAATGAAGGACCAAACAATACAAACTCCTCAAATCATTACAACAACAATGATAAACCCAAATTTTGGAAAAAGAATAGAAATATTGGTAACAATGATGTTGCAAATGAAACACAAAATGCGAAACCAGTATTTAATTTGACAACAACTACTGCAAAGACCAATCAAAACAATGACCAAAACATCAATCAGAATGTCAGTCAAAACAACAATCCAAACAATGGAGAATCTAAACTGCAATCATATCTAAAACCATCAAACCAAAGAAGATTCACACCGTTGGGACAAACACTAAAATCAACAATGAGAGAACTTCTTACACATGGACTTATCACATTACCTGAAGCAAGAAATTGAGAACCAAAAGTAAAACCATCTTGGTGGAATGATGCATATTTATGCGACTTTCATAAAAACAAAGGACATAAAATGAATGATTATATGCAGTTGAAACATCTAGTGCAAGATTTGATTGAAAACAAGAAGGTATTCGTAGGACATCAAATGAACAATGATCATGGTGCATTTAAAAATCCTTTACCAAATTATGAAAAGGGAGAATCTTCTTTTGCAAATAGTAAAGGTAAAAATGTAAACTACATTTATGACAGTACTATTCATTGTATCTCTACAGTTGAGAATAATGATGTTGCTAACAATCAAATTGATAATGTGGAAATCAATTAAATCATACCCATAGATTTGATCCCAAACATCGATACATCCAACAATCATATCAATGTCATAAAAATTAGGGAAAACCAAGATTATCAACCAGTCAACGTGACAACAAGGGGGAAATCCAAGGTAATATTGAAAGGAGTTTCATCTAAAACCATTGCTACCCCTTCGAATCAATACAATATAGTCAATCAACTGCAAAAAATACTGGCACAAATATCAATTTTGGAACTCCTTAAAATCTCACCATCTCATAAGGAGGTTTTGGAACAAGCTCTTATGGCCACAATAGTACCCAATAATCTGGATGTTTGTGAATTCCAAGCTATGGTGGGACACTTAACCATGCCTCACTGCCTATCATTTTCTAAACAAGATGATGTTTCACTTACTCATCCACACAATGCCTCCCTTCATATTGAAGTCTTAATCCACAAACACCGAGTAAAACGTGTCTTAATAGATCGTGGGGCTGGTTTAAACATTTTCACTTTAAATTTGATTTGTTCACTAGGTTATTTTGATAATGTTATTGATGCCAGAAGGAAGATCACAATAAAATCCTATGATGAAGAAGAGAGATCCTCCAAGGGGTTGATCGTGTTGCCTATTCAAGTGGGACCAATTGTCAAGAATATAGTTTGCCAAGTGTTAGAAAAAGAACTGACATATAATATACTCTTGGGACGTTTGTGGATTCATGAAATGCAAGCAGTTCCTTCTACCTATCATCAGTGCTTAAAGTTTCCAATCAATGGACAAGAAATCACTATATCAGCTAACTACAATAATCCTCAAACTTGTAACACGCTTAAGACAACTAAAGACACTTTGGTGCCCCATAATAGGGAGGAAAACACTTCTAGTTCATCCAATGGTGAAAGGAAACTAAATGTTGTATCTAAATGGGTTGAGAAAAAGGACCAGTCAAAAGAAACAATTGTTGCTAACTCCACTCCATCAAACAATGAAGTTCAACTGGATTCTCTATCGTAACAATTCAAAGACAAGATCTAGTTAAAGGACAAAGGCATGGGAGAGTATTCCATTGACCAATCTTTATGTTTTTCACAATTGTTGCCATCTCCAAGAACATATGGACAACCATCAACATCAGCATAGCAATCATCACAACCTACCACAGTTCTAGATGATAGATTTGTAAAGGCAAGTACTCTAGAAGAAGAATCTGAAAATAAGGCCATTCTCAATTGGCTCTACAAAGATGAGGAATCCTCTACATCGGAAAACATTAGCATAAAGATAGATCAATATGGAAAGGGAAAAGTAATATTAGAGAAAATGGGATGTGAAGGACAAGGACCTATTGGCAAAAGGAAAGAAGGCATTGTAGAACCCATTCAACCTCTCACACTTCAGTCAAAAGAAAAAATAGGATTAGATTACACAAGGGAAACAAGAGAAGAAAACACACATAGAGTTCTTGAAATAATCCTTCAAATGCGGGATAGTTCTGAAATTGATTCTAATGAATATGAGTGGGATTCTTTATCTGAAACATCATACAAGGACATACAAATTGATGTCATAAAAGAGTATGCACCTACACATAAGGAGAGACAAAGCTCAGAAACTAGACCCCTTGTATTTCAATCACAGAATATCAATGATTCAAGTGAGGATGGACAGATATTGAGTGAGATAGATGATTTGGAGGAGAGTAATATCATAGACCTTGACATCGATATTGACAACCTTGATAATATAGCTATTAAAACCCTCACTACCATTAACAACACAACTACAAAAGAAAAGCAAAAAGATGACCATGTTGGGATTGAATCTTTTTGGGATCCTGATGATACACCTACCAAATCCATATTTGGTTGCACCTAAGCTTTTAATACCTATGATAACCCCTTTTTTAACCAGGATATCTATGAAAACCCACTCTTTGACCATGATCCTGCTGAAGAAATCCATTCATCATCCTTCCATCACACTGGTCCTGGGCTAGGGTATGAATTTCCTAATGTTTTCTCTATCAAGCAATCTTTCCAAGTCGCTAAGGATGTGCAAGCCTCTGTTGATGTTAGAAATACCAAAAAGGATAGTATCAAAGGCTCCATTGATGGCATCACCACTCCAACTTCATCCATCTCATCCACATCCATCCACCTTGTAGACATAGATCAACAAGTATCATCTAAAGAATATATAAAGGAGGAAAATCAAAAATCAAAGGTAAAAAATCCTTTTTCAAATGGAGATTCAAAATCAAAAGAAATCTTGCCACGGAAGAAAAATCAAGAGAAGTCCCTTAGCCAAAATAAAAATCTATTGGACCAATTCAAAAGAAAGAAAGATCCAGAAAATTCCCCTAGCCAAAATAAAAAGCTATTGGACAAATCAAAAATCAAATTCAAAAATAAAAGCAAGCAAAAGTTGATCTCCAAACATGTCTTTGCCTCAAAAATTATTGGGGGCATCTATCAAAGAAGAAAATCAAGGAAATAACTTGTTGATTCACGGTCTACTTCCATGTCACTCATACCACATATCCCCTTCCACTCATCCATGTTCATTTACCCGTCATATCATTACACTTCCATTGGTGATGTCTTCCAATGTATCTTTGATGGTGACCCCTTCACATACTACAACTCATTGGTTTCCCAAACTCCTTTTTGTCTGCAACCTGATGGCCCATATAGCATGCACATTAGGGATCCTATCATAGCCTCTTTCATCTTTCACCTCTATCATCCATCATATTTGACACCCGCACTCCTCATTCTAATTGGTTCCTTTCATCTAGCATGATTATTCACACAGAATCAAGGAACTATCATATCAGTCTATGGATCTGGAGCCTATCGACTTTCTACACCTGAAGGGGATCTATTCAATGAACCTATCAACAGTATCCATCTCAAAAAATTCTATACCCGATTCATCTAGTGCATAGTTGAAAAGGTTGACTTGATGAAAACCTAGAAAATAGGCATCTTGGTGACAGAAAATACAAAAAAATCAGAAAAAGAGAAAATACAAAAAAAATCAGAAAAAGAGAAAATACAAAAAAATCGGCAAAAGAGAAAATACAAAAAAAATCAAAAAAAGAGAAAAGGACAAAAAATTCATAAAGTCTAAAAAAGTGCAATATAAAAAAGTAGTGAAAACCTAGAAGCAGGCGCTACTTGTGATTTAAACCATCTTTTCTATCTATTAGATGCATGACTCGGTCATTCACTTTTTCCATAATTTCCACCTATCATTTGAAAAGCGAACACCATGTATATATCCTGGAAAAGTGATCGTGCCACACCCTAGCTTGGGGACAAAATCCTAAACTCACTGGGGGCAATAAACTTGAGCTTAAACAAATAGACAAACATCAGTACAACGGATGTGTCAAACAAAACCAAAACACAATGACAAGAAAACATTTGGCAATCAATCATACATGATCAAAACACTCATCAGAGAGCATAAAACTAGGTTTTTCATATCAAAATGGATGATCTAATTTGAATAATGATTGAAATAATTTAAGTAGAGATTGAATTTTTGTACTTTAATATTTGTTATCATTTCTTTGGAGCAACTCGATGATGTATTGAACTAGAGAAGCTAGGAAGAAGAATGATATTTTCTTTGTCTATTGTTTGTGAATTAATTATTTATTGTGTGAATTGTCACGAGGCGTGCTCTACAAAGTATCACTGATGACATTCCAATTCACATAATAAAATGATTGATTTTTGTCTGTTTACGCAAGAAATGCTCAAGTCATCTTAGTTTAATTATACCTAGATGCTTGTATTCACTTGCAATATCAAAAATCATGAAAGTAGTACTCAGGTCATCATGGTCTAAATTATACCGTTGATGCTTGTACTCACTTTCAACATTTTAAAAGCTCCATGATGATAAAAAGAATAATAAATGGAGTTTTAATATGCCAATGCTTGCATATAGATTTTCATGGTGAATTAGATTGTATTCATGTTAGTTTTACATCTACAAAGTATTTGTTAAAAGATTGGTGAAGAATTCAAAAACGATGTTATCTTTTCTCATTAATGGATTGAGTATACTTGACATTAACAAAAACATCATCATTATCATATAATGCATAATTATTTTCATTGCATACATTAGAAAACATTATTATATCATATCATTCATACATTTGATCAAATAATTTTCATTTATCATATCATTCATACATTTGATCAAATAATTTTCATTTATCATATCATTTTCTTCATTTGTGCATCACATCATAAAATTGCATGAGAAAACTATCAAAAAACAAATCATCTACATAATTGCATTTTCATTAACACTATCATATAATGCATTGAGCGTTCGAGGTATCAGCATATTGATCATTCATTCATCCATTCATTGCATCATATATTTGCATTTGAAAAATCAAAAATATTGTACATCATATTCATCTTCACCATTATGTCATATATCATTTAAAACAACACATCCAAAATCATACATATAGATGCATTTTCATATCATTTACATATATCCATTATCATATAACTATCATCATGCATCCATACATCATCATTATAGGCATTATCAAGTATAACATCATATGTAAATCATAACATGTCATCATGATCATAAATTGCATCCATAACATCGTAACATAAATCATCACATGGCATATAGAAATAGATAATTAAATGCATCCATCATAGAATCATATAAACACATATAGATCTATCAATCTGTCACATATCATATAAATCTCAAAAATTGTAATGTCAAGTATACAATGATGTTTGAAATGTAAAGAGATACAACATCAAAAATGGTTGTGAATAGAAATATCATAAGTATACATTAAAGTCTCAAACATATCAAATAAACCAATCTTGGGGCTATGTGCCACTAGCCCCAGATGATGTCGCACCTCTGGATCGATACCTCCCCCTCCAGATGTACCAGGATCTCTCGGATCTCTCTGTTGAGGCTGTGTCACACCTGCACTAATAGTCCTGGAACGAGTCATGCCTGATCGAGACTGGGCATAACTGAATCTCTGCTCAGAGGGAACAACATCATGGTAACTATTGGTGCTCCAAATCGAACCAAACCAATGAATCCTATAGACTAGCCACTTTCTAATGATTAGATTCAATGTGGGATTTGGCCAATTAACAAGATTCAGTCAAAAAATGAGATCTACACTTTTGGCTCTGCAGGACCAAGGCGGGTCAACCTACATAATGCATAAAACTTAATTCACTCATACACACTGACATTTCTTTTTATAGCAGATAAATCCCAATGAAAATACACTAAGGAAAGCATTGAAAACCTCAAATCTGGCTAAACTCTTGGTATAATCAACACTAACTCAACAATTGGGAAGTAGGACAACACCAAACTACAACAAACATCAACGATTTAAAATGATTTAGAATTTATAAAATGTTTCTGAGATGCATAAAACTGAATAATAGATCAATGCCAATTCTGGGCCATGGAGTCACAAACATAAAGAGAATTCATCAGCAAATGACATACAACCAATGGACTTAAAATTGTTAATGCCTTGCATCAACTGTTAGTGTCTTACACCAACAATCTCACTCCTATTATTAATCAAATTCTACTTACCAAATCCAACCTGCACACTTCAATCGCAATCATCTATTCAAAGTATTTAACCATTTCATTGAAATAGACCCATAAATAGATAAAACAATCTCATGAAATTGAGATGCCAAACTCAAAGATACTTGGTATTATTGAATTTAAATGACTGAAAATATACATATTTGGATACAATTTGAAGATATTCATGAATGTGCAAACACTTTGAAGACATTCATGAGTTCACTGTATAAACTAGTTGATATTTGCTCATAAAATCTAAATTTATAGCTTACAGACTCAAGAAATGACTCAGACTTAGCATTTTCTATCTACCCAGCCCCATATAAAACCTCAGAATTAGCCCCCTACAAATGAGAAGAGAAGATAATAAAAGAAGAATGGAAGTAGCCCTAAGATCAATCTGATCCATAGATGTTATCTAGAAACATCATCCATCGTTGATCATCAAACTGGAAAAAGACTCTCTCCTCTCTCTGCAACCAATTTTGCCTCCAAAATGCCTTCGCAATCTCTTGTTGAGCAACAGAAAACTTTCCCATGTAACCACTCTCCATTATTTACCTACTGTGTGAAAATACCTCTATGCCCATGAAAATCCCTTTTGTTTTGCCTATAAAACTTTTATTTCTGCTCTTTTATTAATACTAGAGCTACATTTTTTCTCCCAACACACATTGTCAATTTATAAAGTGAATAAATTCACTTTATTTTTTGCACTACATTTTACCTTATTCACTTCCCGTGAATAAAATACCTTTTCACAATAAACATTTTATTCATTGTATCAAACACTTCCCCGTGCATTTCACTTTTAAAAAATTTCCCTTCTTTTAAAATATAAATGAAAATTTCACGGGCACATTAAAAATTTATGAGGGCCCACCTCAATCTCTTGCTGAGTGTGAAATTACACTCACCTTTAAATTTACCATGATGAAGGCCTCGTTCGAGCACATTTAATCCTCTCACATATTTTGCAATGACCTTTAAATATTTTATCGAGTCCACACTTTACCTTGCATTCTAGGGAGACTTTTAGTTTTAAAATATTTTACCTTCTTTCAAATGAAACCCCTTAAAATATTTCCCATCGATCAAATTAAAATGTGCCCATAGCCTTTCGCTTTTGACGGGCCCACCTGTGCCATGTTGCACAAATCCGCCAATTTGCTGGAATTAACAAGTGAGCACCTTCAACCCGCGAGCTAGCGGGGAAGGGCTCAGATTATGCTACATTTGATCCTTGCTTCATCACCGTCGATCTCATTATCTCCATTTTGTTTCAAGTTTTTCCCTAGTTTCTTTGTTCACGACATTCTTCATGCTCTACATCTGCAATGAAGGTTTCTCTCAAATATATGGCAGCAGCCTCTTCACTGGACCGATCCTTGAAGTTTTTTGAAGACATTCAATAAACCATTTTGTCAAGCTTTTCATTGTTGCCGCCCAAGCTACGCCTAAATGAATTTATTCAAACACTTTTATATTTTTTCCTTGCATGTGTTGGTTGCTTCACTCCTTCAATTGGTGCGATGTAAAAATGTGTGGAGGTATTTCCAATGTCAACCAATCCAAATATCAGGCTTTTATTGAGCAACATAAATCCCATCCTTGTTTTGGCGTCAGTCCTTCACAGTTTCAGTGCATTTTCAACAAAATATTTTTTGCAGTGCGCAGCTTCCTCTGTAGATTGATACCTTTTTTATGTTGATGGCGTTTTCAGCATTGGTGCATGGCTACTTTAACAGTTCCTTTATGCTTTGATGGATGCCCACCCTGTTCCGACGTGCACATTCATTGATTTGAGATTACATTAAATATCATTTATGTTTGATGCTCCCATGGAATGCATACCTTGCTTTACCGCGCCTTATGTCCATGGCTTTTTCCAACGTGGTTGAGCCTTTTTATCTTTTCTGAGGCCCTTCAATGAATACTGTTTATGCCTATCACTGCAAAGATGACATCCATTTGCACATATTGTCAGGCGCGTGGGGTTTCCTCCATTCATTTCAAAAAACTCTTCATAGAATTTTGTTATTCTTTGTGCTTTGATAGATCCACGTACCCTTTGAATATGACTCAAGCCTCTTCGAAGACTTCACTTTATGCACCATCCATTTGTAATCTGCTCACTAGCCTCTGACAATTTTGATTAAGGTCCATTAAGTAGCTTAAACACTCCTCTTTCTTCACACCCGATTTCTATATTGTAACTTCATATGCCCCTTCATTGGTTCGAACTTGTCATCAGCCTTAATATTTCATTATCTACTAACATGGCTTCCATCAATAGCTTCATGAGAAATGACATCAGGGTTAGGTTGGGATCTTATGTTTTCACAACACCAGTCCCAAAACCATTGTTCTCATCAGTATACTCTTTGCAACTATATTATGGCATGGAATGTCCCTACAACTGGAGAAAAGTAAATTATAAAACCCATTCTGATACCAAATTCCTAAAGTACCTTCTCCATTCCAATAGAACAATCCCTCTTGTCCAAATGAATCAATGAATTAAGATAATATTCAAAGTTCAAAACTCATCAATGTAGCACTTGCTTATTGCAAATCAAGCATAGACTAATCAATCCTTGAAGCATACTATGGATCCTTTCATCTAGAAATTTCATTTGCACAATTTGTACTAGAACACTGATCATACCAAACACACCAAACACGAGAGACCTTCAGCTTCAAGAATATCCAATCAAATTCCAGCAAAATGGCCTATAATGATTATCTTAATTGTCTCTCAACAATCTCCTTTTGAATGCCTCTTGGTCCTTCTAGTGTATGATTCCAATGGGAATTTAAATAATTAATCCATTTTATTCACCAAAAGAGGAGAATTGAAATGAGGAAACTATTTTAGGACTCTGTTTATAGGCCTCACCAACAATACATGTGTAACACAAGTCGGGTCCCCATGTGGGCCCGACTAAAAAAAAATTGTTTGTAGACAAATTTTAGGCTTAGATTATCCTAAGACAACTTTTGAATGCTCTGGAACTAAGAATTTGAAATGGGTTTTCATCAAAAAAAAAAATTAGGCACTTTTGCAAAATGATGAAAACTGGCCAAGTTAGCTCCGGAATCGGCTTTGAAAACTGGTCAAATGACCTTCTGGAGACATAAAAACTTGTAGGAATGTAGCCATTGGTGCTGAGAATGCAATGCAAAAGACAACTCAGAGAAATCAATCATGGGAAAAAAAGTTATTAACTGTCAAAGTTGCTTACTCAAACTTTCTGCAACAAACAGCTATTCTGAACCAATTGAAACTGATGAAATCACCGCATTGAAAAAAATATCAAATCAACTCCTAGCAAGCTGCAGCGAACACAGTAGTTCATTATGGTACATTGAGCACATGTGCAAGACGAATTTGGTCAAATCATCTCCAATCAAAAGATATTCAAGGTCGAAGTTGACCTCTCAGAAAGATTTCTGGAAATGCAGGTGCAAAACTGAATAAATTACATTTAGTTTTGATTTGCTAAAAATAGCAAATCAAATCATGAGGCTCTAAAAATTGACATGTGAGCTCATCTTGGTATGGATAATGCAAAAAAACATATATTTTCTCATGACTATCAACTAGTTGCAAAATGTAAGCTCAAACGGGAGGCTACTTTGCAAAACTGAGTTTGCAAACAACAGAAGTGTCAAAACCCTCGAGCTTCACTTTTTGAAACCCTAACAAAACTCATCGTAGGAAGTTGAAAATTGACATGCATACTCACATAGGACACATGAGTGAGTGTATAAAGGGGTTTTGCATGAAAATCTACAGGCGTCAAATTATGACCCTCCAAATTGGGTCACTTAGGCAAATTCTTTAGGTGCACTTTTGAAAGTGCAGAGGCAGAAATTTTGAAATGGGCATCTCAAATTTGGGAAATTTGAGAGATCCAACAGTAACGGCTCCTGGAATACTTGGCCTCTCTACCTACACGGAGGACTTCTCTCATGTAATCAGCTACAAAGGTACCATTAGATAGTCTCTACAATCTCTCGGCTATCAACTATGCCTACTTTGCAGCCTGTCTAGCTACATCTCTCAGCTGTTAACGAGGCTATCTGTGGCTGGGCAACAGTCAATTGTGCCTATACCTATGAAATGGCTTGTGCATGAGACTAAGCCTATGTCTGCATCTGTGTTTGTGTCTGCACCAATAAACCACGAGCCTGAACCAGCTGACCCTGTAAGGTTTGTACCTACACTTGTAAACTCACAATCTAAGTTTGTTGATGTTGAGATGGTATCCCAATATTAACACGCTCCTCTACAAGGTCTATCAGTGATCACCTCTTACGAGGCACCATGATGTCTCTAACATCCAAAACTAGAATTGATCCACTAGCTCCACCTGACCCACGAGCTCCACCTGGTCTTCCACCTCCTACACCACCATCTCCTCTATCATCTCCACCCCCGTCTCCACCACCTCTGTATACCTCCTCATCATCACTACTATCGTTCTCATCACTTCCCTCCACATCCTCCTCCTCCTCTACATCCTACTCCCCCTCCACATCCTGCTCCTCCTCCACACCCTCCTCTCTCCATCAGAAACCGTGTACAACTACAACCTCCTCCTCATCGGGTAGGGGCACTAGATCATCGGGAACAAATATTTGTGGAAATGGATGTAAGGAAAGGAACTTTGTATAATCTACAGTAATTGGAGCCTCGATAATGTCTAGGTGAATATCATAATCTAAAGGTTGTAGATTCAGGTACTCCTGAACAATAGTATCAAATGATAGGATGGGTCCCCACTCAGTAGAATCTATCTGACGTCAGGCATAATGATTAACACCCTGGGGCATACCTTGTACAATGCCATATTGTCTAAGCACCCTCCTGAGCAAAAATCTCTCAATAACGAAATGAGTCTGACCAATTAGGAACATAGACTGACAGAGGTATCCCATCTTTGTATCATCCTTGTCCCAATTATCACAATCTAGATAGGGCCACCATGTAATGACCTCTAAATCATCCAAAACTCTCCTCCAATGCTCCAACTTACCTAGCTTAGGCTGAGTAAGACAACCTATGTATTTGTGAACGTATAGCCTCATGGCTAGTCTTTGTCTAACTGTCACTAGATGCGTAACAACTATATGCTCCCACGCCCACACCTAAAGTAATGTAACCCCGGAAGACAAACTACGACCTCAGAGGTAGACCACTTCATGTAAATCATGGTAAAGATGAGCAAGCATACACATACCCCATGCATATCTGGTACCGTGAACAATCATGCTCTCCAAAATGCGGCCCCACCCAACAAACAGTCCCTTTGACCTGCGATTAGGACAAAGGAACCCTCCAATGAAACTAGCAAGTACCGATGGTAGGGTAGTGTAGGAATCCACCATCTCTCGCGATGGCATCTCATCTCTGCAAATCGTATCATCCTGAAACACTTTGCGTAGAGCATCAGTCCCACCCTGCTCTAAAGAATCATAAACAACAATATCACCAACAAAGGGTATCCTCAAAATCTGCCAAACATCCTCAGGAGTGATTGTCATCTCGCCGGTAGGAAGGTGGAAGGTATTATGCTTGCTATGCCACCTCTCTGTTAGGGCTGTCAGGAGACCCCAATTAATCCTAATCTAGGGCATGTATAAAAGAGACGACAAACCACAACATTCGATGACTATTGTCTCGGGCTACACTAGCTGCAGTGTCAAATCAAATGTCCTACGAAACCGCTCTCGAATCTGTAGGTTCACAAATGACTCCTATCATCACGAAATATTGAAAGTCAGTAATCTTTGTCAATTCATCAAACGTCAATTAGCCTATCAATTCTAATTAGCTCTGTTGAGACTTTGCTAAAATCTCGTGAGCAACTATCAAATCAACCTCATCAATCATGAGGTCAATCATCAAATCTATCAATGAATCTCACCTATCATGAAGTTTATTGGTCAATCTATCAATCAACCTCGCCTATCATGAGGTTAATCATCAATCTTAAATTGTACCTCACCTATCATGAGGTTTATCAAATCAAACTATAATTATTTCTCACCTATCATGAGGATAATTATCATCAATCAATCATCAAACCTCGCCTATCATGAGGTTGAACATCATCTACTCTATCAGGATCATCAATCATATCAAATCAACGGCTGACACAATAAAAAATTGACATAATCAAGGACAAAATGTACAAATTACATCATTTTGATTTCAATGCGCTAAAATAGTGTTTTTATGCGCCACAATATTCAATGCACTAAAACAGGCGGTAAAAGTGCTATTTCATCAAATGTGCTATTTTAGGAGGCAAATGCACCACTTTAGACGGTCAATGCGTCATATCATCAGATGTGATACTTTAACCTATGTATGCGCTAAATAATCTATCCTAAGCACTAAAACAATGTATACACTATTTCATCCTATGTATGCGCTACAAAAATTGACCTATGCGCTAAACTAGTGTATGTGCTAGAACTGTAAGCAGATGTGCTACATCGGGCAATGTATGCGCTAAAAGAATTTTAAAAAAAACAAACAAAATAAAACGCGCAAAAAATGAGAAAAATTACAAAAAACGAGGAGGTTAACAAGTACATACCGGAGGTCCATAAACGGTCAAGCGGTTATGTCGATGCACGTGCTCGAAACTGTGAGTGTGGTAAGGGATTAACATTTTGCTCCAAATTTCTCTCACTCCAAATTCTCAAAACTCAAACATGCACTTGAATGAATTCTAAACTCAACTTTTTAACCTTTTATAGGTTAATTAAGGGGATTTTTGTGGGATTAATTTCTTTTATTTACTGGAGGCTTAATTCACATTTCATCACAGGGGCATCTTTCAAACTGTTTGTCGAGAGATAAATTATTTCATCATCAAATCATCAGAAATCCAAAAAATTACGAATTTTTTTTGAAAATTTCCAAAAATCCAAAAATAAATAAAAAATTCATCAATTTATCTTTCGAGGGGGCATATATTCATCATCACAGCAAAATCAACATCTAGGGCATACTATTTTTTTTTTGTCAATACTAGCAGCAGCAACAAAATTTTCTTTGAAGCAATGCGTAAACACATCACTTCAAAGAGGGGCAAAATGTATACACCTAAAAATGGTTTGGATAATCTAATTAATTAAATACGATTTATTTGATTAATTAACCTTTATTTCTTCTACTATTAAATAATTAGAAATATTTATTTATATATCTCATCTTTTAAATTTTTCAATCTTTATTCTATTATTTCGTCTTAATTAAATAAACAAATTTCACTTTGTTTTATTTAATTATCATAATCAAATTCATCTACTATTGAATAAATAGAAATATTTATTTATATAGTTCACATTTATATTCTTCTAATTATTCTCTATTAATTAAATAATCAAAACTTCAATAGTTTTTATTTAATTATCATTATCCCTCTTTTATTAAATAAACAATATCAAAAACATTTGTTTATTTTAATAATTGTTATTTCTTCCTAAAATTGAAATAAATCCAAATATTCAAATTTATGCACATATTTCTACAGCTAATCATATTCACCTACCAAATTTGATATGATATGTCTAACTTAATTCATCTCAACCTTCACGAGTTAATTTGGAGACAAATTGGAGACAAACTTACAGGTGAACTTCTTCATCTTCTTCCTTTGATTCTTCCTATCCTCTGGCTGAATGTTTTTGTGAGGAGGAACAATCTCCATAATCAACTCATACTTCTTCATCCTTCATCATTCAATCCTCAAGATTAAATCTAGACATTTGTTGTGTTGCCACATCACAAATGTGTTGTCGTGAATCTATAAATATAGCCTCTTCCTACAAGAAAAGGATCCCATCTTTGTGCAAACTTACTCTGCAAAAATATCAATTGAGCAATCAAGCATCTTAGTAATAGAAATTATCATTTAGCAATAGCAATAGCAAGCATCATAGCATTTTAGAATCAATATCATAGTTGCATCATAGTTTACTGTAGCTTCCTTTTATCAAGTTTCATGTCAGTTTAGATTACAGTAGCTTCATCATATCATCTAGATATCATCATATAGGATTAGATTATTGCATTTAGTAGCATTTCATTCTCTAGATTGGCATTTTAACAGTCATAATGCTTACCAAATCTGAGAGCCCTATGACTTAATAAATCTTTGGAGATAGAGAGCAATATGATGCTTTCAAGAGTTTTCCTATGTTAATTAGATTAATTATTGTTGATTCTCTTGATATAATGTCTTATTAAGAAGTTTTGTTTGTTATTTTACTCATTACTTATTCGACACTTACAAAATCCAATAGTGAATAACCAAATATTTCTGGCGAATAATCAAACCTCTCTGGTGGCCTCCTATCACGTGTAGACCTCCTAAATTTTTGAGGCTTTGGTTCTTCTTCTTCAAAACTTTCAAAGCTTCTAGGGCTCTCCTCATCACCAGGTTCAATAGGAGTATGTAGTTCACTTTTCATTGGAGTAAGTGGAACTTGAACTACCTCCTTTTTCTTCTCTTTCTCTAGCTGCAACTCAATTGTGGAAGGTTTCAACTCATGAAATATTACACCTTTGCTATGAAGAACCTTCTCGGCCACTGGATCCCAAAGCTTGTACCCTTTCACACCAACACCATAGCCAATGAGGATACACTTAATTTCCTTGTTCTCCAACTTAGACCTCTTTACACTCGGAACATGAGCATAAGCTTCACAACCAAAAACTTTGAGATGTCTCATTGAAGGCTTCTTACCAAACCATGCCTCCATGGTTGTATTTCCAGCAAGCGTTGATGTAGGAGATCTGTTGATCAGATAACATGCAGTGGCTATAGCTTCAGCCCAAAACTTCTACTCAAGGCCAACACCACTCAGCATACTCCTATCCCTCTCCACCAGCATCCTATTCATCCTCTCTACAACTCCATTTTATTGTGGGGTGTATGGAGTTGTCCTATGTCTCTCAATCCCATGCTCCTTACAAAACTTATCAAATTTTATCAAACAAAACTCATCACCATTGTTAGCCCTCAAACATTTAATCTTTCTATTAGTCTAATTTTCAACCAAAGCCTTAAACTCTTTAAACCGGTTAAAGACTTCAGATTTACTCTTGAGGAAATAAACAAATGTCCTTCTACTGTAATCATCTATGAAAGACACAAAATATACAGATTTTCGTAAAGAAGGAACATTCATAGGACCAAACACATCTACATGAATATAGTCCAAAACCCCAGAAGACTTATGAGATTTGGAATAGAAAGAAACACGGTTTTGTCTTCCATATACACAATATTTTCAAAAGTTGAACTCGAGATTACAATCATCAAGGCTTTCAACAATGATTTTATTTTTCAAGGATCTAAGGCCCTTCTCACCAATATGACCGAGTCTTTGGTGCCATAACATTGTCTTCTCTAGTGGAAGCTTCATCTCCAAAGCATTTGCACCCTTAGGTACCCATAAAGCACAACCATCAGATGTACAAACAATAGACTTATTCACTACTAGATCTGATGGTGAGGATGAAGAATCCAAAGGCCTTTTCTTTGGAATATCGGAAGAACTATTGCACTGAATAGTGCATGCATCCAACTTGTACAGAGTGTCAATCCAAACACCCTTAGCCAACACCATAGATCCTCTTGTCATCTTACGTCCTCCATTTGAGAAAACAACCTGCACACCCTCATTACTTAACTTACTCACAGAAAGTAGGTTTCGTGTCAAACCTAGGATATGCAGCACACCATCAATCCCCTTCACTCTACCATCAAAGAATCTAATCTTGATTCTTCCAAGGCCAAAAATCTTCAGATGAGAGTTGTCAGCTAGATACACCTTCCCACCATCATACTCTTTCATACTTTGAGAACCAACCCCTATGCGAGGTCATCTGGAAAGAAGCACCTGAGTCTATTAACCACATGTCTTCTTATGCATGAGTTTCCAAGGCCACGACAAAAGCATCTGCATCATCCTGAGAGGATTTTTTAGAGTTAGAATCAGGGAAATTCTTTTTTCCTTTCTTTTTCTTCTCCTCCTTACAATCTTTACGTAATGACCAGGTTTTCAACAATTCCAACATTTTGCCTTGAAATTTCTAGAAGACTTAGATCTCCCTGAAGATTTTGATCTGAACTTCTTGTCCCTTTTATTTCCTTTCTCTTTAGGTCTTCCATGAATAGAAAGTGCTTCCTTGGCCATCTCAGAAGATTTTCTATGCATCTCTTCGAACAAGAGCGATGGAACCACATCATCCATTTTGAAACTGGTGGTGGTACTTCTAATAGCCATAACCAGGTGATCCCATGAGTCTGGCAAAGAACAGAACAAAAGCATGCAACGATCCTCATCTTCAATCTTGTCACCAATAGAACCCAACTGAGCAATCAACATGTTAAATGCATTCAGGTGATATGCAATGGATCCTCCATCTTCCATCTTTAGAGAATACAATTTATTTTGTAGGAATAACTTGTTTACCAAGGATTTAGCCTGATAAACATCTCCAAGCTTCTTCCAAAGAGATTTTGTAGTCTTCTCTTCATTAACATTCAAGAGCACTGAATCATCCAAACAAAGTCTAACCAAACCCTTGGCTTTTTTATCCTTCATATCCCACTCTTCCGGATTCGTATTGGTTGGTTTTGTTTCAAATATTGCAGCCCATAGATCTCTATCCATGAGCATATCCTCCATCTTTAACTTCCATAACTCGAAGTTGTTGCCATTAAACTTATCCATCTCGATTCTATTGGATGTGTCTGTCATCTTTATTTTTGCAACAAGATTTTGAAATACTTCTATGAAGACTCCCACTCAAACAAACATCAGTACAAAAAACCCGCTACCCAACAATGGGACCCAAACTGGCTAGGATCTAATACCAACTGAAAGGAAGCAGAGGTGCAGAACAATGCTTCCAACACTAATCTACGTGGGGGAGATGGTGTAAATTCATACAAATCATTAAACTGTTACAGAGAAGGAAACACATTCAAATACATGCATAAAAGATTAATACCATAACTCACAGATTTACATGGGGAAAACCTTTCTAGGTGAAAAACCCCACACACCAAAAGCATAGTACTTTGTATTATCAGTAACAACAATTACAATACAATAGCAGCATTAATCTTCTTTAGGTGTTCACCAATCTTCAACAAAAATAGGGATAATTCTTGATAGCATAACAGTGTCTTAGAAAAACTCTAACTCTTTTTCTGCTTAGTACACTATGGCATAGTATTATATCTTCAACAACAAGCGATATTTTCTTCTATCATGCAATATTCGTAACAAACTGAAAGTGTAAACTTGAGTTCAAAACTGAACTTAACAACTGATCACACCCACTCATGGAGAAATAAATATCTTTATTGAAGTAGCAAGATTGCATGAACATGTTAACTATTGTTTACGGTAGTTACAACTCCATGCAACCACCTCCGTTGAAAGATCTTCCATTGCTCATTCAACGAGTTTGTATACATACAAACAGGTAATAGTTAACTCATTCATGTGTTTGGTTCTTACAGTTAACTCCACCTCTGACAGCATTATAATTATCTCCTTCATGCGCTCCACCGTTCATGCAAGTTGAGACACACTTAACTCAACACTTTCAATTTATTTATTTATTCTTATGATCTTCATAGTATATGCTTTACAGAAAGAAATTCAAAACTAATTTATTAATAGCTTCATGGTTTACAAATGGTTGCTTGAAATTCGTATATATTTTTTGCATCGAGTGATCCTAAAATGCTACCAATATTATATTCTCTCACCTATGGTTCCTTCTTTTGACATCTATTTTCATTTTTCTATACTTTGTACCATTCACATAAAATCAGCAATGCAATTATGATGTAAGTGTGCTAAATTTTTCTTCGAATGTGTAGGAAAAAAAAAATAACAACCAAAACTCTTTGTGTCGGCACTTTTTGTTCAAGAACATCAAATCATCGGCTATAAATCATCGACTATGAAAGCATCCAACACTGAAGTTGTTACAAATCTTTCTTTCAATTCACTATAGAAAAATATGCAATTAAAATATTTTGTATATGTTTCAAACATCTGTAAATCAAATACCTCGTATTTTTATTTCAAACTCTTATTACAAACTTATATAAATGTTACAAACTGCACTTCTTAACATGTTTTTGATTAGGGGTAAAAGATGGGTTTTGATGGGGCCCAGAACCCAGTACAAAGGAAAGCAAGTTGTAATTAAGATAAACCATAAACCAACAGCAACTCCACAGCAACCTCTAAAATATTAACATGACTACACACGCTGAAACTTACAAACAAGAAAGGGCCAGAAACCCTTAAACAACATGGTTTTTAACCAGGACCAAAAGCCCTTTTAGATACACAAAGAACCCGCCTACATCTTCCAGGCATCAACAAACCAACCACACATGGAAGACACCACTAAGTCAAGAAAGATAATCAACACTAAAAGAGCAGAGAACATAGTGGTGTAACCCGCTAATAAGACCAAACACCCCACCTCAATAGGGTATTTTTGAACCACCACTGAGAACTACAAGAAACCAGCTTCCCTGTAGCACAGACTCACCTAGTAACAGGAAACCAACTCCAACTCCACCTCTAAAGGAGTGAGCTCCCCTCTATTGGATAGGAGGATACGAACAACAAAACCACCGTAGTCAGACATCCCCAACACCCTCAACCTCCACCTCCATAGGACTAGAGGAGAAATCCACCACAATAGCCAAGCATGAGACTGTAGCCTCCTTCAGAAAGACCTGCACCAGGAAAAAACCATCTAGGGTCTAGGATTAAAACTTGAGAACCACCCAACTAAGAGAACAAGACCGCAACTTATATGAATAGATTCCAAAACAACAGGACCCTTTAGCCAACAAGTCACCAACAGACAATAACCCATAGCAATCACCACAGCCAGGTAAAACTTCAACATCAACCTCAAGCCTAAAACAACCAGCTCCATCACCTCCTATAAAATAATGTGAGCAGAGACCCCATCAGAAGAAGGTAAGACAGAAGCACCTCTAACCAAAGACAACAACTGGGACAAAAAAATAAGAGAGACACCCATCCTAGCCAAAATCACCCCACCAAAAATAGGGGAAATGGACACAACCATCAACTCCATAAGAATCTTAATGGCATCCACAAAATGATGGAGCAGAGATAGCCCATCCCAAGAAATGGGACAAAACACTTGAGACACCAAAGCATCCAACAACATCTCCACACTGGCATTCAACAACCCCAGAAAGAATACAAGCATCAAGGAACACTCAAGGTTCAAAAACACACAAGCAGCCCACAAGCCAACAAAGAGAATAAGGAAGAAGTGAAAGACAACTAAAAGGAAGCAAGAAGCAGAGCAACCCAACATGAGGAGCCCCCATGCCTCCCTATTATGCTGAATAGGGACAAAAATAAACCCATTCAACAACCAAACTTCCTCTAAACACCCAACGCACTCCCAAAACCCCTACACAGAATGCAGCCAAAAAATAACAAGGAAAGGCATACACAGCCAGTCCATGAGAAGAAGAAAACCACCTTCAAATACGCCAGGAAACTGCAAATAAGATGTCGAGACCCAAGTTGAAAAAGCCTCCAACCAACTCAGTCCAGGAATCAACCAAAGGATGACAAGAAATGCTTTAGCAGGGGACACAGCCTCGGTAGGAGTCCACCCAATAGAAGCCGACCACAAGCCAAACAATGCCAGGGAAGCCCAAAGCAAAAGCAGGCTAGAAGGCACCAGGGAGAATCCACGCACAGACACCCGATCACCATGGCCATCTTCATAGTCCACTTCACCTTCTACATCTGATTTCAAATCGCCCACTCCATGCATGTTCCTGCTCGCCACTCCATTTACATCAATGGATCATATTGCACTTCTTAACATGTTAATTTACCTATAATTCTCTATTGGGCGTATCCATTGCCCTATAAATCATGACTATCTGAAGAGGTCTATACCAGCTCTATATCAATGGATCAAAATGAAAACAAAAAATATTCTATAACTTATAATTAATTTTCTATATAACGTTCCACAATCGTATGAAGGCAAAATGTAAAAGTTTTGAAAGACTTTACATAAGCTTTCAAGAAAGAATACTATACAAATAGTAGTATTGAAACACATCAACAATTATTCATAGTAATCTGAGAATAATTCATAATTTATATATTGAATTTCGGCAACTGAAATCATGATTTCTTAGCACATCATGTACAACAACCAATTTTGTTTCCTATATCGCTACAACATACACAACTCCAATTAGGAAACTGCTTTATATATAGATCCTACTCCCATAGTGCCCAATTCTTCAGAAGTTGCAACCATTTCATATTCATAGCTTATTTTTATAATTTTCAAGATCCAACTAAAACACAGAAATGATTTATATAGATAAAGGCCCATAAAATAGACTTACTAGTGACAAAGGATGGCAAGAGTAAAATATTTACACAGAGTGTAATGAGCATGAGTACCAACAACAATTTTCTTGCACTTTCCATTATTATAGTCTTCCTCTTTTATCTTCAATTGCACAGTACGTATTCTACTTCCTCTTGGCCATGCCTTATAAATAAATTTATTTGAAAAGGTCAAGAAACATAAAGAAGCCTTAAACAGAAGGAAAATCCTAGGAGCACATTTTTCATAGTCAGTTTTAGGCTTTGCAATACTATCTATAACTGCTTTTGAGCGTTAAACCTATCTATATAAGCTTATATACTTAGATAATGTTGGTTCGAAACTAGCTATTGTTTTCCCTTCTTCCAACTAATTTAATCAAAAAGTTGTTGGTGGAAGCATTATTATGTAACCCACACGTAATCTTATTATTGGGCTATTAATATCAATATGGTTTAATATTTAATATAATATTTTTAATTATAATAAATAAATTAATAATGTCAATTAATTTTACAATTTAAGTGAAAAATCTATTCTAAGAATCAAGAGTTGAAAAGAATGTCAATCTCTAAAATTTATTTAAAAAGTTTTTCATCGCTAATTTGCATAGGAAAGTAAAAAAGGCCATATTCTACAAGATGCACTTTAGATGATGGAAAACATTGATATGTGTATTCAAAAATGAAATAGAAAATGTGACAGTAGAGAAATATAGTGAACTCCCTCAATACTATATTCATTGATATAATTACATATATATAGGTACAATGAATGTAACAATATTCCTATAAAAATGGTAAACTATTTGATAGAAAAATGATGATTATTAACTACAAATTGAGAGACTAACAAGCATGTCTACAGTTTTGTTAGAGTGTATATTCCAACAACCCCTCTTAACACTACAACATTAAACATAAAACAATAGGAAATAGATTATGTAAAATCTATTCTTTGAAAATAGTTCTCGGACCAATAAGAATTCTTGAAGTTTCTCCCAAGTATTGTCCCTAACTATAATCCAAGTTACCAACATTATTGGAAACCATTTGCATGTGAAATATCTCATCACCCTTGTAAAGGTATGATGTTGAAGTTTCAGATTCTAGATCTCTTTTGAATTGTTGGACACCAATCCTCACATGTATGCCTTATAAATCCAATGAGATATAGTTTCTTTGATCCACAGACACCTCAAACTATTGAGTGTATATCCATCCTCTTTTGAATCCCTCTGTATCTTCAGTGTTGGCCTCTTCAAAATAGGATAAGTACCTCATCTTCAAAAATATCTCCACAACCATTGTTGCATCTTGATGGGCCATCTCAAGAGACTGATAAGTGGCTACAAGTTGTGTGACCTAAGGAGACTTATTATAGCACACGTCCTACTATGTAACCTCTCTTTCATCGACAACCAAATCTCTCTCTTTAATACTCAATAGAAAGTCCCTAAATCTCATGGATATTCCATTTGCTACCAAATTTGAAAATTTACTAGAACTTCCACATTTGATAAATGTAGGCTAGAAATTACAATGACCAAGGAGAAAGAAGTGATAATGGCAGATCAAGACTAGCATAAACAATGTTATTTGCATAATACCCTTGATAGGGGGTTGGGGTCTCCTCTCCATTACTCCTCATTTTGATACCAAAATAGAAATTGTAATAGGAGAGAAACATAATAAAATTACACTCAATGTTGTATTCATTGATATAATTACACACACACACAGACACACACACATATATATATAACAAATGCAACAATCTTCTTATAAAATGGTAAACGATTTGATAGAAAACTATATCTATTCGATAGAAAACTAGATTTTATTAAATACTAACTAAGATACTAACAAACACATCTATAGTTATGTTGGAGCATATATTCGAACAAAATGTTATCCAAATTTAAACCTTCTTCCTATCACATTCCTAATATTCATGTATTTCAATTTTTTTATCCAGTTTTAGTAGAAGAATATTGGCCTTGAGTGAACATTTGTCTCAAATAAGCAACAAATTAATCAATTCCTATATGTAGATGAAGGGTTAATTCAAGGAGATTCAAGAATTTATTGTCACATCCTTATGGTCAACATCTAGAATCTAAGAAGGGGTCATTGGAAATGCCATTAAGAAGAACAATTTCCATTTGTAGGAAGGAACACCAACCCCAAACTGATTAATTTTGATTGATCCATGTTTGGGAGGGGGGGATGTCAAGTAAAGGAATGACCATCCATCAAAGCACACAAGATAGTAGAAACTCGTAAGAAAAAGGGATGGTTCCAGTATGGGAAGCACATGAAGGTAAAGGACTCCACAACCTTTATGATAATTCCTCTAGCTTATGCCATAATGAGAGCTTTCAAATAGGTTTTGAACTGTCATAAAAGCATAAAAAGCTTTGCCTCTAGGATAAAATGGGGAGGAAAGGCAGGGATTGGCAAGGAAGGAGGGAAGATTTGGAGGCTACGTAGTAGAAGAAAAAAATCATATCTATGGATGAAGGCCAACATGTAGAGGGAAAGAGATTCACAACTCCATAAATCTACAATTTAAAGCTCTATTTTTAGATGAAAATGTAAAGAAAGGGTGCAAGGGAGTGAAAAAAGGGAAAAGTGTGAGGAGAAGAAGAGTATAGACAAGAGGGAGATGAAACACAAAGAGGAGGTAAGAAAACATGGAGAAACCAAGAAGATGGGATGATATTTTTCTGAATAAATATGCTCATGGAATACCATGATAGTAGGATACACACATAATCATTTTTCTAAAAATGAAATAGAACTTTCAAGAAAATGTAGTTGGTAGGTGTAAATAAAAATTCCCCAACCATTGCCTTGGCATTCTTCTACCCTATGTGAAAATGGGAGCTTGGGAATAGGGAATTCAATGAGGGATGGCATGAAACTAACTTTTTGAGAAGATTTAAAAAGTTCAAGAAAAAAAAATAGCAAGTGTAAAGCTAGGCGACTAGGGAAAATCATGTAATCTAACTATCTCTTAGTCTTTGACACATGATTTTATTATAAAAAATAGAGGTGAAAATTTGAGTTATCAATTTTTAACAATCTCATTGTTGCTAAATTTAATTATTATAAAACAAAAGAAACTTCGATGTAAGAAGCTAAAATTTTATAGTTCTGTTGATGTGATTTTTTGCACACTTTCTCAACACAGGAAGTGCATAGGTGCACAACCTCTCTTGAAAGGCAATCTCCAACAACAAGTTGTTGAAAATCACGCCAAGGTCTCTTACGTGTCAGTTCATGACTTGAATGGAATTTCTCAGTTGATATTTGATGTGATTTTGTTGGTAATCACAAGGTAGACTTATGTAGCTGGATGCAAAGTGGATCTTGGAATGGAGTTCCTGAGGTGGAAAGCTGAAGTGCAGTTTGTTGCAGGTTCGGACAACAATTATGAACTCTTGTTTTATCTTAAGATATGACTTTACAATGTGAAATGAACCTTAGCATAGGTTACTTATTAAAAGAAAAGGAAAAAGAGCGAGGGAGAAGAGAGGTTCCTAGATCTGAAACTAACTATGAAAAGTGATCATGGAGGTTCTACTATGGACCACTTCCTTAAAAAAAAATCTCACTTAACCAGAAAATTCATAGTGTCATGAAATTTGTGCTATCTTCTAAGGCCTTCAAATATTTTACCATTCATTCACCATATGCATGCATGAATAAAGATAAAGGTTTGGAGCAACTTTAAATTTAAGTCTAGAATAACTTTACACAACCATCTACCAGCAGCAAATAGCAAAAAGTATGGACAAGGAGGGCATCTACACAACAGGAATCTTCACAACCATAGGACAACATTACTAAATCTATCAAAGAAAACTAAGACTAACATAAACAACAAAGTAAATCCAATTAAATCATCTAACTATTGTAGGTGAATCATGAAACATGCCAAGAAACTCAAAAATGCACCAAAGTCAATGTATTTCCATTATAATTTCAACAACATATCATTACAACAACTCAACTCCCTCTTGAAAATGAGAGGAGACCCTCTATTTATAGTGTCCAAAAAGTAGAATGAATGGCCAAGATTAATTTGCATTGTGTGGCCAAGATTCACTACAAACTAGGGTTCTACCTACCCCACAATATATTACATTTTAAAATACATCCTTGTCTTTATCCCTATTTTGTCTTCTAGTGGCAACACTGTAGCATTTTGTATTTTTGTTGATTACTCTTTGCTATAGCTATTCCTTAAAGAATTCATCATCAATAATAGGGTTTCCCTCTTGCTTCTTCAAAGTAGCATACTCCATGAACTTCAAAATTAGCGGCTGGAGCTTATCAACCTCCAAAATCTTGGATCGCAGTAGCTGGTAACTCCACTCCTTGGATCTATCGGTGAGCTTTTCCCAGTCTTCATCATATTTGGCAGTGTGGTCTTTGAATAGCTCAGATTGGGTGAAGGCTTAGGTAGCAAAACTCATGAAGTTTGTAGTGATCTCGCCTGACATCCCATCCTCCATCCTCTTCTGGAAATGAGGCTTTATCTTTTATGCATCCATTTGCATGACAGGCATATCATACCCCGCCATTACCTTCAAATACTGACTGCAACCCACCCAAACATCCTTGGCCCAATCGATATCTAGATCCACCTTATTGATCACTTGCTCCAACCTTTCCTTTTGATTCTTGAATTCTCGTTTCCATACATCCATCAACTAATGATCGTCCTTTTTGAAAGTAAGTTCCTTTTCCCAAGTCTTGCTTGGCAATTTGAGGAGAGCCTCAATCTTCAGGTAAGTAGACTCATACCTCTTTGGGAAGTCAGTGCAGATTTTCCTTGTGCTCTCAAGGGACTTTTCTATGTCCAAATTTATTTTTGTTGTCCTAACTGCACGAGTGATGCCCATGTTTCCAATGTACAAGACTTGCTAGAACCAGCTCTCTGTGGTCTTATCCAAGTTCTTTCTTTTCCCGAGCTTGTCTATTTGTTCTTTGGACAACAACTAGGGCAGAGCCAAGGATGTGGTAGGTTGTTCTTTTACTAATGACCACCACTAGATGTAGGCTGAAAATCAACCACTTGTGCCTTGAGCTCATTCTTTGAGATCTTATCTTGTTGTATCAGATGCACCATGGTGGCAACAGACTCCAAGAGGTGATCCACTTTTTGTTCTCTGGTGGATGTCCCCAAGTCGATAGTGGAGACATTAAAGCATATCCCTTCTTCTCCCACCACAGGCGTAGCCACTTGCATGGTTCTGGATCCAGAGGCATCCATTGTCACCTTTGATCTAACCTTGGGCTTATTTTCTTTCTTATTTGTACTTTTTGCTCGAGCAAAGATGGCCTCCAATCTCGTTTTGGGATCCCTTGGGGTAGGAGCTTTCTTTTCTAGTTGTATTTCTAGCCATTAAGGCATTGAAGACTTTTCCTTGGGTGATTCATGATCAACTTCCTCCTCATCTCTTATTATCTCAATCTCCTTTTCTTTAGGAGTTTCTTCCTTTGCCTTTGTATCTTCTTCTTCTTCATCGGAGTCCTGGATGAACATCGTGCACTTGATGGGGGATTTGGTGGGCATGCGTCCCTTGGGGCTAATTTCCTTTTTGGAATCCTTTTCTTCCTTTTCTTCTTCATGTTCATGCTCCTCAGGCTGCTTAGTCTCTGGATTCTCATAGATTTCAGCCTCCTCTTCAGGCTTATCTTCTTCTTTATTCTCTTCTTCCTCATGTGGAGGTGGTACATCTTCATGTTCCTTCCTCCAATGTTCTTCCTACCCTTTTGAGAGAGGCATCTCTTTGTCATGCTTAGGGCCTTCTTCCTATTTTTCACTTGTTGGAAGTTTCATGCCTTCTTCCATTTTGTCATCTTCTTGTCTCCCTTCTTCTGAGGCTAGCCTTTCTATTTCTTCTCCAACATCTTTCAATTATCTGGCCATCTCTTCCTCAAAGTCAGCATCAAATGCTTGTATAATTTCAATACCGGCATTCCTTTCATCACTACTCTCAGAAGACCCTGTCTCCTCTCCTTCACGAACTACCTTATCAATTTGTAGATGCTAATGTTTTGGATGTTTGTGGTAGTCATCTGCTCCTCCTCCAATTCCTTTGTGGCTTCCTTCTCCTATCGTTCCCATTCCTCAGATATTTCCATTATGGCCTTCATCTCAGGTGGTTCAGTTGGAGGCTTTAAGACAAGAACACTGGCAATAACATTTTCCAAGGTAGCTTGGATGGTTGGATTCAACAACACTTCATAAATTTTGAAGGGGGCACTCCACATATGTCGTGAGAATGCTTCTGGAAGTGATAGTGCAAGCATGGGTATTGTTGTTGTTGCTAATGAAAGGGACGTAGTTGGAGACATGGAGGCAGAAGAAAGTGGAGAGGTGGTGGTAGAAGAAGAATCAACCACCATGACTAGTCACATTGGTGAAGAAGAAGCAAGGTGGACTGAGATGTCCACCGCAAGCAGGGAGGTAGCCACCATGGCTTGAGAGGTTAGTGAAAGAACAGCAGTAGCAGAGGCATCTGGTGGAGACTTAGGTGGATCAACCTCCATTTCCTCTCCCTTATGGAGTGGATCTTCTTGTATAATAGGAATTATAGTGGTACTACCTGATCCTTTGTGTTTCTTGGAGGACTCACCTTCCAAGCCCTTCCTTGCATACACCTTTGGATTAGACTGTTGCTCATCAGTCTGCTTCCTTTTCCTTGAGCGAGTGAGTGGAGGGGACTTTGAAGTTCCTCTTGTTAAAGTAGCAGTTGTCCCACCATCTATCCGCTTGGCTCATTGTCGAGCCCTTCATAAGTCAGGACAACCCCTTGTTGCTTCAACCAGGAAACTTTCCCATTAACCCATTCCTTTGTACAATCCTCGACGGACTTGGTTATAATGTTGAGGTCATCGACCTCTTGCTCATCCCAATCGACTAGCGGTAGTGGAAGATTGGAAATTACATCATACCTAGGGTCTATCAATGTGCTCTCATCTTCAACCTCATCAGGCACTGGGAACAAGTTCACCTTTTTCACAAAGTATGTGGTCATCTGCATCTAATGCGTCATCAGCACCTCTTTGTCATTTTGGTAGTTTGCCCAAAAATCCTCAACATTGTGCAGATGTGCATACTCAGGTCCAAGTGCCTTCCTTATATGTCCATAAGGATCCATTCATGGGTGAGGGGTGTGAAGTCTAAAGTGGTACTCAGCCAACTCCTTCTTTGAATTACCTGCACATTGTGAGGTATAGATCGCATACATCCCCTAGCCGAAAGAAAGGGGATAAGAGATCCCTACCAAATGTTTGTTGCTCAAGAGAGTGTGTATATGTTGTAGCTATCGAGAAAGCTCCTGTAATATTATCTGGTTGTTAGGATATCGAGGCAACTTGTTCGACCTTTCTGAAAACCCCTAGGTGTAGATGTATGTTATCTTAGGATACTGAATGAATAGAAAGGTGTATTGTTTCAAGAAAGCATTAGCACTATGTCATTAACCCTACAGTAGTCCTTCTTGTAATTCTTGTACTACAATTGAGGGTACCTATCATAAACCTTTAGCTCTCGGCCTTGTTCTTCATTCGGAGCTCTAAACAAGCCACTATATTACCTCCGCTCAGCTAGTGAATAAATCAGGTAGGATGTCATATAGAACTTGGAGGTTTTCTTTACGTTCATGAATTTCTCATAAAAGCAATCGCTTATTATTCCTCCCCAATAAAATGTGGTGTTTGTGGTAACATCCTCTTTTCCACAGAGAATCTATTCAACAAAATAGACCATCCATTCTTGAAAGTAGGATGCAGTAGGAAGGTCCATTACCCTACTTAGCACAATTACTAGGTCATGATATTCCTCATGGAAATCATTGCGAAAAAGCTCCTGAGGAACTTTCGCAGTGCTTCCCCTCTTCTCCTTGAGCCAATATTGATTTATAAGATTTTTACATCCAACTAAGTCCTCGTCCCACATTGCCTTGCACTCGTTGATGGTTGGAAATTTCATCTCCCTGAAGGTAGGGATATGGAAGGTTTTCGTTATTGCCCACATGGGTCAAAATTTGTTTCTAGATTGGACTTCATTTGGATCATCATTCGGGCACTCAGAGCCATGAGGAGGGAAAGTTGTTTTTTGTTTTACTATTTGGAACAGCTATGAGGAAACAACATTTTGGGGGCAGAGTTCCAGGGTCTGAGACCCATGAGTTTGAAGGACGATTGACATCACTTCTTGATTGTTTAAGTGTTCGGGATCAAAGGGTCAGGAAGCCGCTCGAGGATTGTCATTGAGAACGGCGAGCAGTGAGCAAAAGTCCCATGGGAGGAACCTGGTGGACTAGACCTGAGATCAAGCTTGGCCTCCAGGTTTATTCATTAAGTGGGTTTCATTGGCAATCAGAGGATTAGACTTCGGGACGCGAAAAGATGGGCGCGGATTTCCCTTTTCCAACGGCCAGGACGAGACGGAGTCCCGACGGGGGAAGTCCGGCGGAGCAGACCCAGCGAAGGTTTTGAATACCTGAGTTGATCATTTTATTCACTCGTCCAAGGGTTGCTCGGGACCTGGAGGGTGGAAGGTGGTCATCTGATAGCCATGAGAAACAACGAAGTTGTAACAAAGGCCTGCAGATGGAACTCCAAGAACCGAGACCCAGAGGACACCAAGGATGTGGCAGTTTGTTTTGTAACTCCAATGACGAATGGAAAGGTGGATCCCGAGGCTCAGGTGGATAGGGTTGTTATGTCGTTCAGAACGATGAAAGTTATATAGCATCCCAAGGATGGAATCTCGCGGGAGTGGACCCGTCAAACACATCCAGAGGCAGGGAGTTCATTTTGTTAGATTTCAATAGTGAACCGTCAAAGGAGATTCGGGGTCGCAGACCCGGGGAGACATCCCGTCGTTTCGAAGTTATTTAAGTTTGAAGTTTTATTAAGCGGTGATGGGGAGGCTCGGGTCTAGAGCGCACGAGCACTCTATGGGAAGAACGACACCTAGGCATGGATGATCCAAATTCAGTTACATGATGATTTGACGATTTTCTCAGGATTTCATCACATGGGTTTTTTAGGCCTAGCCCTCCTCTATCAAATGAATGCATTTTAACCCCATTTTGTCCATTATTTTAATGTGAAATCACTGAAAAAAACAAATAGGGAGTAAGGATAGTGAGCTTACCACAAAATTTTGGCAAATGGAGTTATTAAATTTGTGAGGAATCAACAAATGAAGGCAACGAGCGCAAAGGCGGCGAGCGATGAAGGTTCTGAATCTCTCTAAACTTGCACTAAAATTTTCTGACCAACCTAACGTGTGAAAATGATAGGTTCGACCAAATATTTATACCCATAAGTTCATTTAATGTACCCCCATAAATGCTCGTATGGCGCGCGAGAAGTTGGTGAATTCAAATTTCAAGACGGTAGCGAGGGATCCAGAACCCGGGGGTTAGAAAGACACAAGTTGGTGGCCATTTTCAATGTCAAGCAAAAAAGCACAAGCAAAAGGGGGGCCCGGGGTCCGGTGGGTGGAACTCCGGTGAAGGATGGTCGTTCAAGAAGGGAAAACGCATAACGGAGTTCCGGGTAGAGATATCTGGCGGGGCAGACCCGATGCAAGTAAAGGACGGTTGGTTAAAGCATAACTCATGAGGATGGCGATCAAGGAGCCAGGTTCTGAGGCACGCAAAGGCGAAGCCTTTCGGCCATTTTGAAACAACAAATGTGTAATGGAAATCCGGTGAGGGAAACCTACCATGACGGACCCGGAAGGCTCCAAGGCCGCTGGCAAAGGCAAACCGTCAAAGGAGCTCTGCGAGGACCTAGGACTTCGCAAATTTAGCGAGGTAAAACATGGTCGACCTAATATGAAACTTTAAGGCTCATTGACCATTTGGGACACCAAAACTAGGGCATGCAAAATGAGGCAGCAATAAAAATGGCCCGACAAGGCAAAGGAAAGAGAGGGTCCCCATTCCGAATGGGGCGTGTGTGATGAGGGCACAAAAAATGGAAACTCTATTGGGGAACACTCTCAAGCATTCTCAGGATAAATATTCATTCAGAACCCAAAATCTTTGGTTTCGCAGACCAGGGGTCGACATCCAAAAGTGAACTAGGAGAACAGGGTCCTTAGTTGAATCAAACTATTAAACATCTCAGAAGTGTGTGTTTGGTGGGTTCATTTTCATTTCTATGGGAGTCGTGAAAAATAGCAACTAATCCAACCGAGCAAGCTACATAAATCGCCCAACACCAAAAGTAACCTAGACATTGCTCTGCTGCCAGTTAGGCATCCATAGCGCTGATAGAGTTGTCACTGTGACCCCACGAATATTGCTCTACTACCAGCCAGACATCCATAGCCCCGATAGAGTTACCCACGCACCCATACGGTTGTTTGACTTTAAAATTTTCATGTCTTTTCTTTCTTTTTGATATTTCTTTCTGCACTTTATCTTTTTGCACACCCGTGTAAGCATTGGAGCCTACTATGGGTTTGAGAACCAAAGTGGTCATTGGAGAGGACTTAAGATTTTTCACTTGCCAAGTTACCATAGCAACAATTGCACAACCCTTTAGAAATAATTAATATGTGTTTCGTGCAAAATCCGAGATGAACGTAAAAGGATTCAACCAAGGGTCAAGTTCTAGGACAAAGTTCAGATGAGGAAGTCATTCCATAGTAGCAATCGGAGTCCAATGGTTGAGAGAGAATGTTTAGCCAAAGAACACAAAGAGCGGGTAGCAAAGTGAATTGTTTATCGGGCGAGCACAACCACCGCAGCAGAAACGAAGAACACCCTCTTCAAAACAAAACAGCTGGGAAACAAGCAAAATGAAGTGACGTAGAACAGCGAAATGCAAGCAAACCAAAAGGAAAGCTACCCTAACCTATATACAAATATTTACAAAATAAGAGCTTGATAGAGATTAGGCTTGGAAGTAATGCTTTAGGTGTTGCCCATTGACAGGCAATGAGACGTCTTCACTAGTTAAGGTTTTTAAGTAGAAAGCATTATCTCCCAGGATTTCAGTTATTTGGAAGGGGCCAAGGCAAAGCTTATCGAATTTGTTGTGTCCCCCTTTCTTTTCATGGGCCTTGTCCCAATACAGGACTAAATCTACAATTCTAAAGGCCTTGATCTTGGCTTAGCGGTCAAACCAACATTTGACTACGCCTTGGTGTTTGGAAAAATTTTCTATGGCGTGGTCTCGTACTTCTTCTAAGTGCAGCAGCTCAGCTAGGCGAGCTTCTCTACAGTCTCCTCCTTCAAAAAAGTCATTGATAAATTGGAGGGTGGGGATCTTCAGGTGGATAGGAAATATGGGCTCTAAGCCATATACGAGGTGAAAGGGGGAATCACCAAGGGCAGTCTTTTGGCGTGTGCAATCTGCCCAAAGGAAAAAACGGAGCTGGGTATGCCAATCCTTGGGATTCCTATCAAGCAGTTTCTTAATCATGGTGATCATATTCTTGTTTGTGGATTCTACAAGGTCATTGCCTTGAGGGTAGTAATTAGATGAGAATTTAAGGGCAATTCCATAGTCAAAAGCCCAACCAACAAATTTTAACGAAGCAAATGCAGCTCCATTGTCACACACTAATGCATAAGGACAACTAAAGTGATTTAAAATAAAACTTTCCAGAAAATTTGTAACTACCTCAGTTGTGCATTGTCTATAGGAAATTGCTTCTATCCATCTAGTGCAATAATTAGAGGCGGTAAGAATGTACCTATGTCCTACAGATGATGGAGGGCTTACTAGACCAATGAAGTTGAAACCCCATTGCACAAACGGCCTCACCTCCAAAACTGGTTGCAGCGGAATAGCAACATTCTTCTCCTTAGTAGTGGTTGTTTGGCATGTGTGGCATGAGTGAACGTGACTATGACCATCCTTGAAGACTGTTGTCCAATAGTAACCTGCTCGCAGAATCTGATGAGCAGTCGAAGGGCCTGATCCATGACCAGTGCCAAACTTGTCATGGAACTCCTTCAGGACTCGATCTACTTCTTCTTTGCCAAGGCATCTCAGATAGAAACCTTTGTGATTCCTTTTGTAAAATATGGATCCTTGCAGCATGAAGCTATTTCTTTTCAGGTGGAGAGCATGCTTTTGAACTCCTTGTAGGTGAGATGGGCATTTGTATTTTAGCAGATAGTAAACTATGTCATCATACCATTCCCCTAGGGAAACGTCATCAAGCTGGTATTGATGCACTATGAGTTTGGGCCCTACATCCGCTGCTACCTCAACAATTGTTTGGGTAAGTGCTTGTCTTCTCACCAACCTCATGGGCTGGATTTCCATATCGTATTCTTATAGCAACGTGACCCATTTTTTCCTTCATTCACCAAACTCATTCTGCGTAAGCAGTGTCTTCACAATTGGGTCAGGAACAATGGCAAACACTTTATTACGTAAGATGTAATGTCTAAATTTTTTCACCCCTCTAACAAGGGCGTATGCTTACTTTTCTACATTGTGGTACTGCAGCTCAACATCCTTCAAGGGAGCACTCATGAAGGAGATTGGATGTTCATTCCCCTCATCATCTTTCTAAGTCAAAATGTTGGCACAAGAATGCTCTGAAACGAACAAATAGATGTAGAATGGCTTCAAATAGTCTGGGATGATGAGAAAAAGTGCCTCAACAATTGCTCTCTTAATCTCTTCAAAATCTTGCTTTGCTTCGAGGGTCCACTCGATCTTAGCATCTTGTTTCAACATGGTGTTGAGCGGCTTAACGATCTCAGCAAAGCCCGTGATGGATTTCCTCACGAAGTTGATCTTTCCAAAGAAGGATTTCAATTCCTTCTTGTTGCCTGGCAGTGGAATCTTTAGCAGAGATTGGATGCATTCAGGGTCTATGGAGATTCCCTGCTCTGAAATGATATGTCCAAGCACTCTACCTTCAGTCACTCTGAAAATGCACTTCTTTGGGTTAAGGGAGACCCCAAACTCTTAGCACCTCTGAAATGCCTTGCATAAATCGGAGACATGATCATTCTGCTTCTTTGAAAATATAGTTAAATCATCCATATAGATGATTATGCACTTTCCAATCAAGTCTTTGAAGGAAATTTCCATAGCACGTTGGAAGGTGGCACCAACATTGATGATCCCAAAGGGAATTCTTGTGTAGGCAAAGGTCCCCCACTTAGTGGTGAACATTGTCTTATGGTGATCTTCATACTGCACCATAACTTGGTTGTATCCGGAGTACCCATCGAGGAAAGACATCATTTGTGAGCCATTGATGATCTGTAACACCTCATCCAATGAAGGCATTGGATAGTTTTTTTTCTTTGAAGCTCTATTTAGATTGCAGAAATCCACGCATAATCTTATTTCTCCATTTTTTTTTCTGACTACGACCAATTTGGCCACCCATGTGGAATGCCTGGCTGGAAAGATGATTCGCCCTGAGAGCAGTTTCTGCACCTCCTTGTAAATGATGGGCTCCAGCAAGGCGTTGATAGGGCGTTGCCATTGGCGGAATGGCCGCAATTCTATCTTGAGAGGGATGGTATGTGTGATGATGGAGGTATCATAAGTCTTTAAATCTTTGTAGCTCCATGCTACCACATCGTGATACTTTCGCAGGGCATTGACAATTCCCCTCTTTTCTTTCGGCATACACACCTTGCCAATGAAGACATTTTTAACCTCCTCGGTTGTTCCAAGGTTTTGAGTGTCACACTAATTGCTTATGGCATCCTTCTTGGTTTGTTGATCCTTATCTCTAATCTAATCTAAGTCAAAAATGCATTCAAGTTGATCCATTCCTCTGGGAATCGTGTTGGTCTTGAGGTTAATTACTCCTTCTATGTCTAATTCGACTTCTTCTAGATCAGCTTCATCAATGATTTGGGTGGAAAAGACATCAAAGCTCGTGATGAACTCAAGAATGTGCTTACCATCATTGAAGACTTGAAAGTGAGTGAAATTATCTGGGACAGACGGTGTAGATGTCAACTCAACAATAAATTTCTTGAGACCTGACAAGGATAGGGGTTGTAACGTGTTGGCTGCCTGAGCCAAAGCATCAGACGTATGGTTCTGAGCATGAGGGATGAACTGTATATTGAATGTTTCCAATCCCTCTAAGAGATCCCAAACCCTATGCCTATAGTTTTCCAATCTTTTGTGGTGACAAGAGTACAGTTTTTTGACTTGTTTAACTACCAACTCAGAATCACCGAAAACTTGCAGAATTTTAACATTTTTCCTTAAGGTCATCAGAAGATCATGTACTAAAGCCTCATATTCTACCACTTTATTAGTACAATAGAATTGAATTCTATGGGAAATGAAATAAGTATTACCCATAGGGCTGATTAGTCTAAATCCGACGTCGACTCCCTGCTTTGACTTGGATCCGTCGAAGAGTAATGTCTAGAATTTGGAAGGCTCTTTGATGCTAGGGCCAGTGAGGCGATCGTCGCCTTTAAGTTGTGGGTTGACATCTATAACCTCTCGAGTAGGTGTATGTTTGGTATGATGGAGGGTGGGTTGCTCCAATGAAGTTTCCTTATTAGGAATAGCTAATCTCTTGACGTGTTCCACCATTGTTTGGCACAAACAACACTTGAACTCAGAATGAGCAGCATTGTGCACCCTACACCAATTTGGGAGTAGGAGCTCTTGGAAATTCATTATTTCCCCTAGACTGAGTTGATTTTGTATGCACTTCTCCATAAAATCCTGAAATCCATCCAACAATCCCAAAGTGTTGTCCTCATGGGTTTCTTCATCATCATCTTCTTCCAGCATTTTTGTGCTCTAATGTGTATGGGCTAAATTAATTGGAGGGTTGCACTATACCAATAAGACCTCGATGACCATGCCTTCTTCTTGAATCTCTGCTTCTCCTTGATAAGCAAAGGGACAATAGTTCCCCAATTCCATTTTAGCAAACAACACCTCATTCAAGTTGTTGTATTCCATAATCATGAATTTCATGCATGGCTCTTGATCGATGTGGATTTGATTTGGCAGTCCCTTCCATGGCAGCCACATGTGAGAAAAATCTATGGCAGCATATCCATTCAATGCACGGGTGAAGTCCCATCCCAAGATGATTCCATACGCATCGGGGATATCCGCATCCTGGATGTCAATGACTTGTTGCACCCTCGAGTCTATGGAAATCTGCATTGGGATCTGATTCGTCTCTCCCATAATATTTACCTTGGTTTTGTCCAGTTGAGTCACCTTTTTCTTTGAAGGTGTGGGGGTAATCCCAAGGGCTTTGCATACAGCCAAGGGCATGATGTTGGTTGATGCTCCAAAGTCAATCAGACAATTATGCATATTTTTCCCGAATATCCAGATGGTGGTGAGGAAGGGTGGTGTTTCCAATCTCCCTTGGAAGAAGCCCATAGGTGTGTCCATCTAGGCTACTTGAGCTTTGTTTTTATCACCAATCCTATCCTTGGTTTGCCCAGATGGTTGATCCTTGGAGATCTGCCTATTATTCTGATCTGGTTCTTTTACTGGTTGTTTACCTGTAGAATGATTTAAGGGAACATCCTTCCTTTTCCCTATGATGTCCTGGATCATAGGTTCCTACCTGGGTTCTTCAAAGGTCACCCTCTTGGTTGGTACTTCCTGAGTTGCCTTAGAGGATGGGGTTCCATTAATTACCCTAAAGAAGGCATGTCTTATAGTAGGGACTTTGAGTAGTTCAAAGGTAGTTAGGCTAATTTTTACCTTCTTGAATTCTTCTGCTACATATTCACCCATTTGTTCAATCTTAGAGTCAAAGGCTTGGCCTATGGTAGAGCTAGAAGGTTGGGCTTTCATTTGACTTGACTAGTTTTGGGATTGGCCTTGGGGATGATTTTGTGACTGATTTTGAGGTTGATTTTGTGGCCTATCCTTGTTGAAGTATTGAGTGGGCACATGGGGAAGCCCAGGATTATTGCTAGCATTGGGGTTAGGTGGCATACTGAAATAATTAGGTAGAGTGGAAGTCATAAATGGTCCACCTACCTGCCTATTCCTAAGGAAGTAGGGAGTTCTTTGGTGGAACATGTGAACCTCATCTACATGTGGTTCTCCCTCATCTACTGGACCATTGTCTACTGAATCAAAAAGTTGAGACAAGGTTTCTTCATTACTTACCTCTTACACTTCTTCATTCTTGGTGAGGGCCACCTCAGTCTCAGACTCTTTACAGTCGCTCCACGGGAATGGATCTTGGTTGACTACAAGGCAAGAGGAATCATAAGGCTCAGATGGGATGATGTCCCTGCAACTGGCACTTTCAACAACGTTCTAGACCTCCACTTGAAATATTTCTACAGTTGTCTAAAATTTAGGACAATCCAACTCAAAGTGTTTACTTGTCTTGTGAATCTGGCACCATCCTGACAAGAATGCTTCAGCAAGGTATGCCCCACTAGTCATCTTCTCATTACCGACAGGCTGATCAAGAGAAGTAGGAACACCTCCGTTGTTGGGCCTTGTGTTCTACGTTTGGTTTTTCCTCTGAGAAGGTCTCCTCTCGAAGTTCTGATTTAAACTCTTCCCTCTATCATAATTCTGCCCAGAAGAGGTGCTTGCTTCACGGTTGTCCCTACCATCTCTATTATCTTGGCTATCTTGATTAAGATTGTCCTAGAGGTTGTGCTGGGAGACCTACAACTAATTATTCTAATTCCTCATGTGCATCATCTCTGTGGAAATTTTCTTTATCTGAGTCAGCTCCTCAAGTTTTTCTTTCTCGGTGTTGCTCGGTTGTGGTACTTGATTTTGGAGTAGACAGGCGGGGCTGTCGGCTGATTTTGATGGGTTGGAGGGAATTTTGGTCCTGACAAGTATAATGGTGCTTGCGATTGCTAAGAGTACACCTTCTGCTATTGGGGAGCCTGAGGATAGGTCTGTTGTTGTTGGGGCTACAAGTAAGAAGGCATGGGAGGTGCATGATTCATCAGTTGCCCAAGGTGCGGGACGATGGGCAGTTGAGGCACCTAGTTCATAAGAGGTCTCTGATGAGCGAATGCTTGGTTAAGCCCTTGAACCTACATTGTATGAGCCACTGGACCCAAAGAGGGCAGCAGATTGGAGTTGTTCTGCCCCAAGTTCGCACTAGCGACAACAGCTTCTACATAAGTAGTCACCAACGTGGTGAGTAGTGGGCGTATCCTTTTTACCAATACCGACGTAAGACTATCTAATGCTGCATAGTAGACAGGCAGGGCCACAACATCGTTGTGCACATATGGATCTTGCAGCCTCATAAATGCATGATGGAAATGATCATTGAAGGATCCGATTAGTTCATTAACTTCCCTACGAACGGACATAAACTGTCGGTATAGCTTTGAAGGGTTGATTAGAATCTTGTACTTTTGCAGGAAAGCATTCCTCATGAGGTCCCGTGTAGTAATGGACCCCCTCGGCAAATTGATATACCAATAAAAAGATTCCTCCCCTAGTGAGTATGGAAAGAGGCGTCATGCGACATCCTCATGATCAATCTACATATCTTTAATCGTTGTTTTGAATATATTGATGTGTTCTTTTGTCGTCCTCTATGGATCGCGAGGATTGAACTTCGTGCAAAAGCTCTTTAGATTCTTGGGCATATCATGATAAGCAGTGAAGAGCAACAGAGAAGGGTTTTGCTCCAACCAAGCCATGAGGGGAGGCAGAGGTGGTACTTGTTGTTGGAGAACAGTAACTTGGGGCTACGAAAAGGTAGCGGTGGCTGGGACTGCGCCCTGGACCTGGAGGGCAGGGGAAGAAGTCACTCCCAGGTTGTCAGAAGGATGAGGCCCAAAGGCCGTTTGGAGCGGCTGGGTGGATGATGGATGAAAGGTGAAGGGAGGTGAAGGTGGAAAGGAAGTGGAAGCAATGGAGAAAGAGGAAGAGGCAGAGTCCCCTCCGTTAGTTCATTTAGACCTTGTAGGGGGTTGCTGCTCTTGAAATTCCCCTTTGTTCAGTGTACACCTTAGAATTCTCTGAAACCTTTCAGGGGAGAATGATCCCATTTGATCCAGCTTCACAAGGCCCTCCTTCTAGCACCAGTTCTGTTGATGCGATTTTTTGCACACTTTCTCAACACAGGAAGTGCATAGGCACACTACCTCTCTTAAAAGGCAATCTCCAACAACAAGTTGTTGAAAATCACCCCAAGGTCTTGCGAGTGTCAGTTCATGACTTGCCTGGAATTTCTCAGTTGATATTTGATGTGATTTTTCTAGTAATCATAGGGAAAACTTAAGTAGCTGGATGCGAAGTGGATCTTGGAATGGAGTTCCTGAGGTGAAAAGCTGAAGTGCAGTTTGTTGCAGGTTCGGACAACAATTATGAACTCTTTTTTTATCTTAAGATATGACTTTACAATGTGCAATGAACCTTAACATAGGTTACTTATTAAAAGAAAAGGAAAAAGAGAAAGGGAGAAGAGAGGTTCCACGATCTGAAACTAACTATGAACAGTGACTATGGAGGTTCTACTATGGACAACTTCCTTCAAACATAATCTCACTTAACCAGAAAATTCACAGTGTCATAAAATTTGTGTTATCTTCTAAGGCCTACAAATATTTTACCATTCATTCACCATATGCATGCATGAATAAAGATAAAGGTTTGGGGCAGCTTAAAATTTAAGTCCAGACTAACTTTACACAGCCATCTACCAACAACAAATAGCAAAAAGTATGGAAAAGGAGGGCATCTACACAACATAAATCTTCACAACCATAGGACAACATTACTAAATCTATCAAAGAAAACTAAGACTAACATAAACAGCAAAATAAATCCAACTAAATCATATAACTATTGTAGGTGAATCATGAAACATGCCAAGAAACTTAGAAATGCACCAAAGTCAATGTATTTCCATTATAATTTCAGCAACATATCATTACAACAGCTCAACTCTCTCTTGAAAATGAGAGGAGACCCCCTATTTATAGTGTCCAAAAAGTAGAATGAATGGCCAAGATTAATTTGCATTGTGTGGCCAAGATTCACTACAAACTAGGGTTCTACCTACCCCACAATATATTACATTTTAAAATACATCCTTGTCCTTATCCCTATTTTGTCTTCTAGTGGTAGCACTATAGCGTTTTGTCTTTTTGTTGATTGCTCTTTGTTGTAGCTATTCCTTAAGGAATTCCTCATCAATAATAGGGTTTCCCTCCTACTTCAAAGAAACATACTCCATGAACTTCAAAATTAGCGGCTGGAGCTTATCAACCTCCAAAATCTTGGATCACAGTAGCTAGTAACTCCACTCCTTGGATCTGTCGATGAGCTTTTCCCAGTCTTCATCATATTTGGCAGCGTGGTCTCTGAATAGCTCAGATTGGGCGAAGGCTCAGGCAACAAAACTCATGAAGTCGGTAGTGATCTCACCTAACATCCCATCCTCCATCCTCTTCTAGAAATGAGGCTTTATCTTTTTTGGGTCCATTTGCATGAAAAACATATCATACCCCATCATTACCTTCAAATACCAATTGCAACCCACCCAAACATCCTTGGCGCAATCGATATCTGGATCCACCTTATCGATCACTTGCTCCAACCTTTCTATTTGGTTCTTGAAGTCTCATTTCCATACATCCATTAGCCAATGATCATCCTTTTTGAAAGCAAGTTCCTTTTGTCCTGCTTGGTAGTTTGAGGATAGCCTCAATCTTTGGGTAAGTAGACTCATACCTCTTTGGGAAGTCAGTGCAGATTTTCCTTCTGCTCTCAAGGGACTTTTGTATGTCCAATAATTTGTTTATTGTCTTAACTACATGAGTGATGCCCATGTTTCAAGCATATAAGACTTGTTGAAACCAGCTCTCTTTGGTCTTATCCAAGTTCTTTCTTTTCTCGAGGTTGTCTATTTGTTCTTTGGCTAGCAACTGGGGCAGAGTTGAGGACATGGTAGGTTGTTCTTCTGCTGATGACCACCGCTTGATGTAGGTTGTCAGATCAGCTAATTATGCCTTGAGCTCATTCTTTGAGATCTTATCTTGTTGTATCAGATGCACCACGGTGGCAATAGACTCCTGGAGGTGATCCACTTTTTGTTCTCTAGTGGTTGTCCCCAAGTCGATAGTGGAGATGTTATAGCTTATCCCTTCTTCTCCCACCACAGGCATAGCCACTTGTATGGTCTTGTATCCAGAGGCATCCATTGTCACCTTTGATCTAACCTTGGGCTTCTTTTCTTTCTTAGTTGTAATCTATGCCCAAGCTAAGATGGCCTCCAATCTTGTTTTGGGATCCCTTGGGGCAGGAGCTTTCTTTTCCAATTGTTTCTCTAGCCATTCAGACATTGAATACTTTTTGTTGGGTGATTCATGATCACCTCCCTCATCTCTTCTAATCTCAAACTCCTTTTCTTTAGGATTTTCTTCGTCTTCCTTTGTATCTTCTTCTTCATCGGAGTCCTGGATGAACATCGTGTGCTTGATGGAGGATTTGGTGGGCATGCGCCCCTTGGGGTTGATTTCCTTTTTGACATCCTTTTCTTCCTTTTCTTCTTCATGTTCATGCCCCTCGGGCTACTCAGTCTTTGGATTCTCATAGATTTTAGCCTCTTCTTCAGGCTTATCTTCTTCTTTATTCTCTTCTTCCTCACCTGGAGGTGGCACATCTTCATGTTCCTTCCTCCCCTGTTCTTCATGCCCTTCTGAGAGAGGCATCTCTTCGTCGTGCTTAGGGCCTTCTTCCTATTTTTCACTTGTTGGAAGTTTCTTGCCTTCTTCCATTTTATCATCTTCTTGTCTCTCTTCTTCTAAGGGAATCCTTTCTATTTCTTCTCCATTATCTTTCAATTGTCTAGCCATCTCTTCCTCGAAGTCAGCATCAAATGCTTGTATAATTTCAGTACTGACATTCCTTTCATCACTGCTCTCAGAAGACCCTGTCTCCTCTCCTTCATGAACTACCTTATCAATTTGTAGATGTTGATGTTCTGGATGTTCATGGTAGTCGTCCGCTTCCTCCTCCAATGCCTTTGTGGCTTCCTTCTCCCACCGTTCCCATTTCTCAGATATTTCCATTGTGGCCTTCATCTCAAGTGGTTTAGTTGGAGGCTTTGAGATAGGAACACTGGCGAGAACCTATGCCAGGGCAGCTTGGATGGCTGGATTCAACAACACTTCAAAAATTTCAGAGGGGGCACTCTGCATATGCCGTGAGAATGCTTCTGGAAGTGATAGTGCAGGCATGGGTATTGTTGTTGTTGCTAATGAAATGGACGTAGTTGGAGACATGGAGGTGGAAGAAAGTGGAGAGGTGGTGGGAGAAGAAGAATCAACCACCATGACTGGTCTCATTTGCAAAGAAGAAGCAAGGTGGATCGAGATGTCCACCACAAGCGGGGAGGTAGCCACCATGGCTTGAGAGGTTAGCGAAAGAACAATAGTAGCAGAGGCAATCGGTGGAGACTTAGGTGGATCAGCCTCTATTTCCTCTACCTCATGGTGGATCTTCTTGTATAATAGGCATTGTAGTGGTACTTCTCGATCCTTTGTGTTTCTTGGAGGACTCACCTTCTAAGGCCTTCCTTGCATACACCTTTAGATTGGACTTATGCTCGTCAGTCTCCTTCCTTTTCCTTAAGTGAGTGAGTGGAGGGAACTTTGAAGTTCCTCCTATTGAAGTAGCAGTTGTCCCACCATCTGTCTCACTTGGCTCACTTTCGAGCCCTTCATAAGTCAGGATGACCCCTTGTTGCTTCAATCGGGCAACTTGCCCATTAACCTATTCCTTTGTAAAAGCCTCGATGGGCTTGGTTATAATGTCAAAGTCATCGACCTCTTGCTCATCCCAATCGACTAGCGGTAGTGGTAGATTAGAAATTGCATCATACCCGGGGTCTATCACTATGCTCTCATCTTCTTCAACCTGATCAGGCACTGGGAACAAGTTCACCTTTTTCACAAAGTATGTGGTTATCTGCATGTAATGAGTCATTAGCACCTCTTTGTCATCTTGGCAGTTTTCCCAAAAATCCTCAACATTGTGCAGATGTGCATACTCGAGTCCAAGTGCCTTCCTTATATGTCCATAAGGATCCATTTGTGGGTGAGTGGTGTGAAGTCTGAAGTGGTACTCAACCAACTCCTTCTCTAAATTACCTGCACATTGCGAGGTATGGAGCTCATACATCCCCTGGCTAAAAGAAAGGGGATAAGAGATCCCTGCCAAATGTTTGTTGCTCAAGAGAGTGTGTATATGATGCAGTTGCCGAGAAATCTCCAACAATATTATCCGGTCATTAGGATACTGGGGCAGCTTGTTCGGTCTTTCTGAAAACCCCTGAGCATGGATGTATGTGAACTTAGGATATTGAATGAATAGAAAGGTGTATTATTTCAAGAAGGCATTAGCATTGTGGGAGACTCGCCTCCCAAAGTCACCCCCAATCAATCTGATGATATGACCTATGAAAGTGTCATTAACCCTGCAGTAGTCCTTCTTGTAATTCATGTACTGCAATTGAGGGTACCTATCATAAACCTTCAGCTCCCAACCATTTCTTCATTCAGAGCTCTAAATAGGCCACTATATTTCCTCCGCTCGACCAGTGAATAAACCAGGTAGGATGTCATATAGAACTTGGAGGTTTTCTTGACATTCATGAATTGCTAATGAAAGCTCAATTGGTTATTATTCCTCCCCAGTAAAATGTGGTGTATGTGGTAACATCCTCTTTTCTGTGGAGAATTTGTTCAACAAAATAGACCATCCATTCTTGAAAGTAGGTCGCAGTAGGAAGGCCCATTACCCTGCTTAGCATGGTCACTAGGTTGTGATAGTCCTCATGGAAATCATTACAGAAAAGCTCTTGAGGATCTTTTGTAGTGTTGCCCATCTTCTCCTTAAGCCAATATTGATTGATAAGTTTTTTACACCCAACTGGGTCCTCATCCCACATTGCCTTGCACTCGCTGATGGTTGGCAATTCCATCTCCTCGAAGGTAGGGATATGGAAGGTTTTCGTTATTTCCTTGCCAGACATGTCTGCCAACACGTTTCCATCTTTGTCCATGATTGTTCTAGTTTTGGGCTGGTATGCCTCCTTGCATGCCATCACTAGTTCGGGGGTGATAAGAGAAGGAGGAAAACCCGCAGCTTTAGCGATTCCACTGCCTCTGATTAATCTGGCATTCTTTATCTTAGGGATAATTTTGACTCTTTGCGTGAACTCATCAATGTCCATGTGCCCTATGTTGGTGTCAAAAACCTCTTTCCAATCAGTGGTGACCTTGGAATGCAATGGTTCCCCTTGGAACTGGTACTTCATCTAATCCTTGTCTTCTTTTTCATGAGGAGCTCTGCCCATTTTCTTTCCTTTGTCTTTCTCTACAGCGGCCCTTGAGGGTCCTACACCCAATTCCATAAATTTTGCAAAAAAAGGCATGGTGAGCATAATTAAGCACGCAAACACAAAAAGGTAAGCCAAATCCCCGCAAATGGAGTTAGATTGGATAACACAACAATCCATAAATCTAACATTTATTCTAGATGGTCATTAGTAGTTCACTGAAGGGACTTTGGACGGTACGGGTCCCAGGGGTTGAACTTCCCTAGCAAGATGGTTGTTTTGAAGGGAAAACAAGGTAGGGAAATCCGCATGTTTTCTCGTGCCTTAAGATTAAGGTGATTTGAAAGGTTGATGTAGGAGAGGGTCCAATTTGAGCATGTGGGTCAAAATTTGTTTCCAGATTGGAGGTCATTTGGATCATCATTCGGGAAGTCAGAGCCATGAGGAGGTTTTGCTGTTTGGAATAGCTGTGAGGAAACAACATTTCGGGGGCAGAGTTCTGAAATCTGGGACCTGTGAGTTTGAAGGACAGTTGGCATCACTTCTTGATTGTTTAAGTGTTCGGGTTAAAAAGGTTGGGAAGCTGCTTGAGGATTGTCGTTGAGAACAATGAGCAGCGGGCAAAAGTCTGATGGGAGGAACCCAACGGACTGGACCTGAGATTGAGCTTGGCCTCCATATTTCTTTGTTAACCGGGTTTGATTGGCAATCAGAGGATCACACTCCAGGATGCGAAAAGATGGGCGCAGATTTCCCTTTTGCAACGATCAGGATGGGACAGAGTCCCGACGGCGGAAGTCCGATAGAGCAGACCCGACAAAGGTTTCGAATACCTTAGTTGATCCTTTTATTCACTTGGGCAAGGGTTGCTTGGGACCCGAAGGGCGAAAGGTAGTCATCTGATAGCCGTGACAAACAACGAAGTTGTAATGAAGGCTTGCAGATGGGACTCTGAGAACCGGGACCCAGAGAATACCAAGGATGTGGCAGTTTGTTTTGTAACTCCAACGACAAATGGAAAGGCGGATCTCGAGGCTCGGGTGGACAAGGTTGTTATGCCGTTCAGAACAACGAAAGTTATACAGCATCCCAAGGATGGAAGCCTATGGGAGCGGACCCATAAAACACACCCGATGGCAGGGAGTTCGTTTTGTTAGATTTCAACAGTGAACCGTCAAAGGAGATCTGGGGTCGCGGACCCGGGAGACATCCCACTGTTTCAAAGTTATTTAAGTTTGAAGTTTTATTAAGTGGCGATGGGGAGGCTCAGGTCCAAAGCACGTGAGCGCTCTGTGGGAAGAATGACGCTTGGGCATGGATGATTTAGATTCAGTTACATGATGATTCAACGGTTTTCTCAGGATTTCATCACATGGGATTTTTAGGCCTAGCCCTCCTCTATCAAATGAATGCATTTTAACCCCATTTTTTCCATTATTTTAACACAAAATCACCGAAAAACAAAGCGGGAGTAAGGACGGTGAACTTACCACAAGATTCCGACAAATGGAGTTATTGAATCCGCGAGGAATCAGAAAATAAAGGCAGCAGGTGCAAAGGCGACGGGCGATGAAGGTTCTGAATCTCTCTGAACTTGCTCTAAACTTTTATGGCCAACCTAACATATTAAAATGATAGGTTGGACCAAATATTTATACCCCTAAGTTCATTTAATGCACCCCCATAAATGCTCGTATGGTGGGCGAGAAGTTGGTGAATTCAAATTATGAGACGACAGCGAGCGATCTAGAACCCGGGGGTCGAAAAGACGCAAGTTGGTGGGCATTTTCAATGTCAAGCAGAAAAGCACCAACAAAAGGGGGGCTCGGGGTCTGGTGGATGAAACTCCAACGAAGGATGGTTGTTCAAGAAGGGAAAATGCATAACGGAGTTCCGAGCAGAGATATCCGCCGGGGCGGACCCAGTGCAAGTAAAGGACGGTCGGTTAAAGCATAAGTCATGAGGACGATGATCAAGAAGCTGGGTCTTGAGGCACAGAAAGGTGAAGCCTGTCGGCTATTTTGAAACAACAAATGCGTAATGGAAATCTGGCGAGGGAAACCCGCCATGACAGACTCGGAAGGCTCCAAGGCCACTGGCAAAGGCAAATCGTCAAAGGAGCTCTGCGAGGACCTAGGACTTAGCAAATTTAGCGGGGTAAAACATGGTCAACCTAATATGAAACTTTAAGGCTCGCTAACCATTTGGGACACCAAAACGGGGGCATGCCAAACGAGGCGGCGAGAAAAACGGCCCAACAAGGCGAAGGAAAGAGAGGGTCCCCATTCCAAACGGGGCGTGTGTGCTGAGGGCACAACAAGTTTATTTTAAAAGAAAATATATACTCAAAGATGTCCTTGCAAGTTCCTTTCTTATTGGTCTTAATCTTTCCTCAAGTTGTTATTTCATATTTTGTCGCCTTCCAATAAAAATAGAAAACTTCATGACCAAATTTTCTTTGAGTGATTTCAAATTGTACTTAATTCTCTTCATAATTTATTTTGGATGTTCTTTATCTAAGGGTAAGATAAATAATTTATCATAGGAGATGTATGACTACTATATAGGAAAATTTTATATAAGATGATTTTTCTTTTGACAATATGAGAAAGTTATAAAAGATATATATACACACACCTCTTATGATTTGGTGTCATTTGATAGGCCATATATTCTTAGATGAAATATACATCAACCGCCATTGTATGTTCTATTTAAATTAAGTTGACATGTATAAATAAGTGGAACTACGATAAGAAAGGTGGTAGCCAACCTTTAACTCTTCATTTGAACTTTCAACCTTAGTAAGCGAATAGTGGGATAAAATTATTGTTTAAACTTATAGCATGATGAGTGCAAGAATGATATTGGTTTGTAAGGTTTCCATATAATTAGTATCGTGGTCATCAATATGGTTGCTATTTGTCACATTAATGTAATTTCATAAATCACACCTCTTTAAATTTGACAATACATACGCCTTCCTCTTTAGATAAATTAAAGTAATTATGCTTTCTCTCAACCTGAAGCCATCTCTCACCATTTGGCATGCCTAGTTTGTTGACTGTTGAGTCAAATTTTCTCACAGACCTATGCATATTGTGAATACATTTGTGAGTCGTGCTTGTGTCTCATGAAAATCCATGACTAAGATGGCTATTGAGATGTTACACATACCATGTTTTGGTAGTGTAACACCTCTTCCAACTTGCAACCTCGTCGAGAGTCATTTGGGCAGGCCATTTGAACCAAAAAGTTCCCTCTTTCTTGGAGAGGATTTGATTCATTTGAATTCACATTCAATCTCTTGGAAAAAAACACACATCTCTCTTCTTCTCTCATTCTCCACCATTCTATAACACCTCTCTCATTCACAACATTCTCCATATTTTCTATGTGCAAATCTTCCAAAAAAATATTCTATAGCTTCCAAAGTAAAATCCATTATTGCAAATACAAGCTCATCTTGTGAAGATTCCATCATCATCTTAGAGTTTCGCATTACATATTCACTGCACCAATAAGCTACATAGCTTCTATGTGGTAACCATTCAATCATTTTTTCATTCAATTATATTATCTTTATTTGCTAAGAATTTATTGTTCTCTTTATCAATTCACATCTATGTTCATTATCTTGTCTAAGGTTGTTCATGGAGGTGGAAGCACTAGTACGAGGGTTTGAATAAGGTGAACTCCTATACTATTAAACAAGACAACTGAGAGGGGGGTGAATATATTGTAGCAATTTTAAACTTCAAAACCCTCAACATAAGTTAGATTTACATGCATTCACAAAGGTTTACTCTAGTAAAATATTTGATTGTTAAATGCAAAAACTGAAACTGAAAGTAATAATACCATGTACACAATAATACCAGATTTATGTGGAAAACCCAATGAGGGAAAAAAAGTGGTTTAGCTCACAGTATAAAGAATTCCAAAACCAAATACAAAGGCTCACTGCCATAAAGGCTCACTGTCAAGACAGGACACACTGTCCAATGAGGGCTCACTACCCAGGCTCACTGCCATAGAATTACAAAGAAGATAGAAGATAATTGTTACAAGGAGAAAACTATCTCAATGTAACATAGATTCCACCATAATTTGCTCACAAACTTGTAGACATGCTTGAAAGATAGAGTACACCTTTAGCTCACTACCTTCAGGAACTCAATACTTTGAAATTCACATTGATCTGCTTGAACTCATATCACTCACACATCTCTTGCATCTCTCTTGTCATTCACAAACATATCAACTTGTACTTATACCGTCTTCAACCTTGAAACCCTTCCAAGGTCGGCCACACACAATTTATATTTATAAATTCAAATTAGGTCGATGCTAAAATATTCTACGGTGGAATTAGAATGAGGGCGACCCAAACATATACTTAATGATGACCTAAATGAGTCCCAACATGCCTTAACATACTTCCATGAACTTTGTAAGTAGTGTTTAACACAAGGTCGACCAACACCCATGCAAAACACATAAAACAATTAAGCACATGTATCCTTAACTTGGTCCAATATTTTTTATCAACAAACTTCACTTGAACACGATCTAGAGTAAGTAATAAACACTTGAAAATTCATCCAGAAGATTTGCAAAAAACTTCACTTGAAAAGTATGAATATTTTGTACATTTGAATAACCCTGTTAACCACTAGAATACACTATAACTTAGAAACTCATCAACAACAACACCAAATCTCAAATCCTCTTGAACCAAGCAAGAGAGCAACCTAGTCAACATATTCTTAGAACCACAAGTCCTAAAACAAAAATGCGAAGAAATGCAGAGAAAATACATTTCTCCCAGACTACAGCCAAACACACTAAAATGCACAGTTCACATATTGGTGAAAATATCTCACACTGTACATGATCCATAATCCCAAATTCTGGATATAGCAACTACCAACAACCATGAAAAATACCTCAGATTTGCACAAGCATAGCATCAACCTATAACACATCCCAGAGCATACACTAAATACCTACATGACACTGCTTTCTTGATTCATCAAATTTTCTCAAAAGCACTTGGAAACTGTTGGAATATGTGCCTCAATCCTTACTGACATGGAACTCCTGAAGGGAAAAGTCACTGTGACAGTGTTCATGTCTGGGTGACTAACAGTTCTAAAGCTCTTGAAATGATCCTATCGCTGTGACAGAGTTGATGTCTTGCCGAATGAAGTCTATCGCTGTGACTCTCTGAGTTCGGTATGACCTTTTGGTGATCGAAAGAACTCTGGGCGACAACATACTACTATCAGGCTAACACTAGGATCTTGGGGAGATCTCTCAGCAAGAAGGTAAGTCTCGCCAACGAGGGCTTTCTCTTGGTTCACTCGCGGTGACTTAAAGACTTCGGCATGAAGTCTTGGCAACCGAATGTTTGTCTTGCCGACGTCGGGGTAACCTAAAGGTTGCAGGGAGATGTCTCAATGAAACCAAAATGTCTCGCTGACAAGAGGTTTCTTGGAGGTCTTCGCTATGACATAAGACTTCGCTGAGAGGTCTTGGCGAAAGACTTGAGTCTTGCTGATAGTATCTTCGGTAAGACTTAGGGCGCTCGAAGTAACCTCTTAGAGAAAATGATAAGTCATGCCGACAGAAGTCTTTAGGTTATCTTTGGGAGCTCGATGAAAAGTCACGGCGAATGTCTCTTGTCTTGCCGACAGGTGTCTTCAGGCTATCTTTGGGCGCTCGGAGAAATGTTTTGGCGACATCAGTATGTCTTGCCGATGATGAGATGCTTTCGGTATAGGTCTTGTCGAATGGTAGTTGTTGGTGTGACTGAGGGCTTCGGTATGAAGTCCTGGAAAAGATGATAAGTCTTGCTGACTCCTCAAAGGTTTCGGTGTAGCCCAAAGAACTCAACAGAAGGTCTTGGCGAAGACATAATGTCTTGCCGATAGATTTTTTGCTCGCTGAGACTGGTGAATTTGCTATGTGTCTCACCAATAAGGGAAATCCTTGCCGATAGAATCATTTTGGTCATCGTTGGTTTTGGTATAACCTATTACAATCGATATAGCATCTTTCTGACTCATGGAAGTTGTAGCGATGTCGATAGAGAAACTTTGTGGCATCGGGGAGACATTGTGAGTGTCTCACCGATATGCCAAAAAAGTTGAATGCTCTTGACCAGTCTGACCATCCTACATGGAGCATCGTGGGCCAATCACAGGAAGCAGTTTTAAAACATGATGACAGTAGATTTTATGCATCAGTTGCATCACTGGAAGAACTGTATGCAGGGAAAAATCAGGACTCGAATGGAAACTGTCTTTGGTTGGCAATGGCGGATAAGAATGCACAGTTGGAAAATCAGAATGAGGTTGTTTAAAGCAGATCAATTCTGTTATGAATAGTGTGATGAGTTTATCGAATTGGAGGAGAGCTTTTCTAATCAGAGTTTTGAACAGTGAATGTTGTAGCTACTGTAAAACAACAGAGTTGAATTTCCTGATTGTATGTAATTATTGATTACTGTAATACAAAGAGATTCAGCTTGGTGTGGTGGGTTTTTCCCCGAAAGGGTTTCCCACGTAAAATCTATTGTTTGATTTGTCTTTGTGTATTTTCTCTATTTCTGTATATCTTTCATGTGTGTCTTAATTAGATTGTAATTTGAAAAATTAAAAGTACTCTCTGCTTACTCCCCTGTGGTTTTGACTTTAGGAAAGTTGTTTCCGCACCTCTGCTTTCCTTACAGAAACCAAGTACCAAAGACATAATTGTAGCACATGAATTCACTCTAATACACCTCTAGACATAGCACCATAAGGATAACTCCATGTACTCATAACACTTCTTCAACATCTCAACTATACATGCACAACCTGCAAACCTTCTTTATTACAATTTTCTCAATATCCTCAACATATACAACCAATAACCAACTACATTGACATCAATGACAACAAAAACTAGTTGACATCAATGAAAACACCTTCATACTTGCAACATATACAACCCCCAAAACCTTTCTCTTTGGTCTTGTGTGTGTAGGTGTAGGTGGAAGAACTACTTGAAGAAATTTTGGACTTTGTCAAATACTTTTAGTGATGTCTTCAACCTCCCCTTGTCATTTTCATCTAAATTTCACTTGGAATTTTTTGTTTATATCATTTTATGTTTGTTGTACACTTGCATTTTGTACTCCTTTCATGTCTAGAAACTTGTGCATAGTAATTTATCTTTTTGTGATGACTTTTGTTCTTTGTTCGTATGGGACACTAACACAACGTGATGTCATTTGATAGCTACACGGTCATCTAGGAGAAAGAGCTTACCAAGTTGTCTAAAAGATGCTTATACCCTACACTTTTGGTCTTTGATGTCTGAAAGGTCTAAAAAAATTTTGTAATCTATTAAATCTCACATTTCTCGATTTCCAATTTGTTGTGTCAATTCAGGTGGTTGAGAGAAAATTTTCTCCTTGAGATCCCATTATCTTGAGGGTAGAAAATTACCTCATCTATATTTTGGTGTACACCCAACATGAACTTACCTTCTTGGAGAATCTTTCCAAGAATCAATCAAAATGTTTTTATCCCCTCTCTCATTTTCTAGATTTTGTAAGGCTCCACTTACAATATTATTAGTACAACATCTCATTATGAGGAGTAACAAGTTGCACGTCTATATGAGACAAATTTATTGGATGAGAATTGTCCCAATGACTTAAATAACCTTTATGCATATTAGAATCACCTTCCTTGCAATTATAAGAAGAATATCAAAACCTGTTAGTTTGGAATTGGTGATCTAGTAGTCAAGGAAAATTAGAGGAATCACCAAGATAGACACAAGAAAGGAAAGTTTGAACCTAATTGAATATGTAATTTCATTATTAATACCAAATATAGATTAGGGTGAACCCACAAAAGTGGTTTACAATTGAAGTGAGGAAGGAAAAGTTGAAAAAAATGACCCCATGCCAAAAAATTTCATTTTGGGGGTTCAAGCGAACTAATAGGTTCGAACGAACCAAAAGAGGGTTTGCTAGAACCTGGGTTCAAGCTAACCCATTCAATGCAAGTTCCCACCATCCTGCCAAAAAACACAATGAAAACCCCTTTTTGAAAAGGGGTTCGAATGAACCCTGGTTCGCTCAAACCCCCGGGGGTTCGCTCGAACCCCCCTGGTTCGAGTGAACCACCCTTTTCCCACCTTCTCTGTTCTTTGGCACCAAAAAATTAGAATTTTTTCCCTTTGAAGCTCGGGTTGAGGATGAAAATGGAGGAGACTTCACAAACCCAACTGAATGGTATTCCTGAACGAGCTATCGATGACTATAATTTTAATATGTTTGGTTTTATTATGTATTTCTTTTTTAGTTTTATTAAACATAGGTTTTCACCAAAAATCAAGTTCTTTGTTAAGACATGTGGAAAAAAATAGCGGATTATCAAAAAAACTGAAAAATATGAGCACCGGATATTGAAGTCCTTGATCCAACAAAATAAAAATTGAATTTTGATACATACAAAAAGCAAAAGTTATACTATTCACCTATGTCTGAATTGTAATTGGTTTGACTTCAAAACTTGATTAAGGAAAAATATTCAATAAAACACTATCTAACCAAGTGGAAGCACTAGATATCAGAGTTACAAATCTAAATATGAAAGAATTAGAATTTTATCCTTCATGAAAAAAAAATTTATGTGTTATACGTTGAGCCTCACTCCTTAAAAATATTATTTTATGAAAAAAACTAGTTTTTCGAAGGAGATGGAAAAAGAAGTAAATCTGATTCCAATTTTTTAGAAAAAATATATTTAAAATCTACAAACAAAATGTCACGAAACTCTAGTTTGCATCATCTTCAAATTCCTCACGGTTTAGCCGCTATAGGTGCCCGAAAGTAAATATTTAGTTAGAAAAAAATATTTTAGTGTCTAGTTTGGCCAAAAATTGTAAACCAGTATTGTGGGATCACCCGTCATGAATCTATCAACATGCTACATAAAAAATTTAACCATTGTAAGATCTTGTAAACATCATACATTCATGTTTGATCCCCAAGATATCCCAAAAGTTTTAATTTTTTTTTTTTTAAATCCTAAAAAATAGCAAAGATAAATAATCCATCCAATGATCAAAATCACTTTTTTGGTGCCTTAGGAAAGTAACATGGTGAATATTTTTATAGGAACCATATGTAATGACCTCATCCCACCATCTATCGGGATACTATCCACCCCACCCATATATATTTTTCATTCATTCTTCACCCATAATAAATATCATACATCCACATTACACCAAACTATCATGGCTTGGTCTTGTGTCAATTAGTAGGCCCTATGCATACCTAATATAAGTTGGATAGGCCTTATTACATAATTTTCATACATCACCTAATAAACTAATCTTATACTCATGAAATTGAGCTTGTCCCAGTAAACTAATCTTATACCCATGACACTGAGCTTATACAAGACAAAAACACATCAAACATTATTCCATATAAAAAATCATATGTAGGTCCATCTTTTGAAGAATAAACAATGAACATACCTTTTTCTATCATCCTTATATATATCACATCCATGCCCTTAGGGATACATATCCTTCCCATGTTAAACAATTTAATAAATCACCCATCCTTATTTGGTAAGATTTATTATGGCTACATGACTTGTTTGTTAATTGGTTTTTTATTTGGATTAATATTTTTTACCACTAACTATTGTTAGTAGGGGATCGACTAGAGGTAGAAAAGCAACAAAATACCTATTGTAATCCATCACAAAGAGGTTACATGGAGCTCCTAGTGGAAGAGACGCCCTTTGAGAAAATAGTATAATATAAGGGACACATCCCATCAAATAGATATATGTATAAGACAAACTAGAATGTAACAGTAGTAGTAAAAATATGTAAGAAAGAAAGGATAGAATACTAGATACTAGAAATTATAAGAGAGATAAGTCTCGTAATATATGTACATGATGGACAAGAATATATATATACAGAGTTACATCTGATACATGCATTATTATAGAAGCCAATAAGTTTTTTTTGTTTATATGGCATTCTACTAACTAATCTATTCACATTTTACATTAACCTGGACTATCTCCTTTTTTACTATTGATTCTAGGGTATACACACAACACATAGAGATTATTTGGAGCTTAGTACTTTGGTTTTTGTTCCACCATTTTCTTTCTAACAATTATACCTACTCAAGGCCACCTAGATATTTCTATATCTTGGTGTACTTTGACGAGTGTATAATGGGGCATAGTCTTTTTTTCTATGTGTCATGTTGGTTGGTTGGTCTTTACATGACCCACCAAGGTTGATATCAACCTTTTTATGTGAGAATGTCTTAAATTATGATGGTTATTGTTGCAATAGATCAACCAAGCCCATGCCAATGACTTGTGTGGATAATAATCTCCTTGTAGTTTGAATTTCACTCCTCACATGACACCCCAAGGCTATATCATGCCTTGATTATACTAGGATAACCTTTTGTTTGAGAGGAAATTCCATGCAAAGATTACCTTGTCATCTTAGTTCTTATAACCTAGATCATAATATCCTTTTTCTATATTAAAATATAATATTTCTCTCCACATATCAGTGTAATCTACTTGGTTAATTCTCCTGTCCATTTTATCCATCATCCCCCATCCATATTTTGTATACACATATTGACTAAATAAATTGAATCAGTACCCCCATCTATACCATGACCAATCCATATCACTCTCTAAGGCTCCAATTTATTCCTCCTTTCACCCATCCCCATGACATCCAAATATATGTCCCCCTTTATCCTCTTTCCCATAACTTTGTATCATGACTAAAAATATATATAAATAATCCATGTTGCATCCATAATCATCTTACATATCCTACATATATCCATAATTATAATCAAATTTCACACACTAGATACATCCATAGTATACCCATAACATCATAACTAAAATTCCATCATGCATATTCATATAGAAACTATAAAACATACTCATCACGTAATCATAAAATACCATTACCATATTACTATAACATTCTTGAGCAAAATATATCATAAATCGTACAATACATCACTTAATTATGTACACTATAACATCATTTGTAAAACATAAATAAATAAAGTCCATCATAAACATTCATAGTAATCATCTTGAAAGCATTATCATAAAATCCATTCATAAACCATAAACATAAAAATAATAAATCATCATATGCATAATTTATAAATATATGTGCATAATCCATTACATACATCAAAAATAAAAATGTCTCCTTCATAAGTATCACATAGGACATGATATATGCAAAAACAAACCAATCATGATACAAAGAGTCATCAATTTCTATATGAGATGATCAAAATATCAAATACATATACAAGTGATCCTATAGGCATATAATAAATCATAATGTTATAATCTTAATTGCTATCACAACCCTCTAATGGTGCTAGTGGTCCTAATATTAACCCTACTCTTGGTGGTGATGACAAAACCCTAGGTCATGATCATCCAATATCCATAGATAATGACTACATAGATCATGTACTCCCTGATTGGCTACTCTCAACAAAATTTGAAGCCCTTTATCCACTTAATACTACCTCTCATATAAGGATTGGTAAAAATATACCTCTCGTGCTACTTGTGTGACCTCCTTATAAGATTGTAACATATTTGACACCACCTAACCTATACCTTGGTCTCCCAACATACCCCTTGCAATATCCCTCTCCTATCTTAATATTTCCACATCTATGTCTACCATTTTTAGTTGAATCAAGGTTGCATCCCACTCTATGATGGCCCTATCTATCTCTAACATCAATTAATCGCCATATATTTCTCTCTCCATCAATATGTGTAAGTAGAATGTCCACCCTACAACTATATGCATTTCAATCCACTTGTAGAAGGTCTCTCTTCACCTATAACCTATCTTCTCTAGCTATCTCTACCCCATAGGATGCTTGGAGACTATCTCTCTCAACTGTCCTATCATCCTTTTCTTCTTGTGTTGCATCCCTCTCCTAGTGACAACCCTCTAGCTATGACATGGTCATTCCTAGTTGTACCTTTATGTCCATCTCGATCATCCTCCGCCTCCATCTCATCTCCCTCCTCTCCCCCATGTCCTATCCCTAAGGGTCTTTCCTCATCCCCTTTATATCCAAGTTGTCTCCCTCTCCCTCTCCCTCGCACCACCATATCCTCCATCACCCCCATCATCACCATATTATCCGCCATGTCCTCCCACTAATACCTCTCCATCTAGGGTGGTTAGTCTCACTACCTTATGACCAACCCACAATGCCACATACTTAGGTGTGACCCCTACATCCCCCATAATTAGTAACACAATTTAGGGAACTAGTTGTGTCAATAACCATGAAAACCTCACCACACTAGATCCATCAACATACCCCAAGGCCTGATGTCTTGGGTCACTTGAGAATGGACCAATTATTTCCTCTTTGTTGTCTTTTCTCAACCAAACATTGCAACACCCTCAATGGAAAATATTTTTAGTGATACAAATAATGCAAACTATCAAATAATATGATTACTATGTGTAGGGTAGATGTTGGTCATCATCATTCCATGCCTCATATGCTTCATGTAGCCTCCATATCACTTCATCAATATCATCTATCATCTGCTTCTAATAATCCATATCCCTCATCCTCGTATGATGGATCACTCCCACATACAAGTGAATAAATGGTTGAATTGTTGCTTGCTACCTAGGAGACACAAGCCTCAGTACAATAATGTGATCCCATGCTCATATGTATTACATGGTCATTCCACACCCAAAACTCCTCTCACCTCTAAACACCACCATATGCATAGGGTGATCCCACAATAGTGGTTTACAATTTTTGGCCAAACTGGACACTAAAATATTTTTTTTAACTAAATCTTCACTTTCGGGCACCTATAGCAGCTAAACCGTGAGGAATTTGAAGATGATGAAAACTAGAGTTTCGTGACATTTTGTCTGTAGATTCTAAATATATTTTTTTCAAAATTTTTGGAATCAGATTGCACTTCTTTTTCCATCTCCCTCAAAAACTAGTTTTTTTCAGAAAACAACATTTCTAAAAAGTGACACTCACCGTATAACACATAACTTTTTTTCCATGAAGAATAAAATTCTAATTCTTTCGAATTTAGATTTGTAACTCCAATATCTAGTGCTTCCACTTGGTTAGATAGTTTTTATTGAATATTTTTTCTTTAATCAAGTTTTGAAGTCAAACTAATTACAATTCAGACATAACATGACCGTATAACGCGTAACATTTTTTGTATGTATCGAAATTCAATTTTTGTTGGATCAAGGACTTCAATATTTGGTGCACTCATATTTTTCAATTTTTTGATAATTTGTTATTTTTCCACATGTGCAAAGATCTTGATTTTGGGTGAAAAACCCATGTTTAATAAAACTAAAAAAACAAATACATAATAAACCAAAACATATTAAAATTATAGTCATTGGATAGCTCGTTCTGAGGACTACCTAATTCTAGTTGGGTTTGTGAAGTCTCCTCCATTTTCATCCTCAACCCGAGCTTCAAAGCGTAAAAATCTAGACTTTCAAAGTGCTAGGGGGAGAATGAGGGCAAAGGGGGGTTCGCTCGAACCCTGGTTCGAGTGAACCTCATTTCCTTTTGCATTTTTTTTGTTTTTTTTGGACGGGAAATGTGGGCCCAATATTTAATGGGTTCGCTCGAACCTACAAGTTTGTTCGAACCCCTAAAACTAATTTGTTTTGCATGGGGTCATTTTTTTCTTGTTTTCCTTCCTCCATCAAATTGTAAACCACTATTGTGGCTTCACCCCACATATCCCAATATAAATGTACCAACAAAGTATATCCATCCATATACTACACCATGTCTAAGCATCCAATATAGCACCTAAGACTATTCAATTAAAAAAACCATAAGATATTTGATCTAGCATTAGTAATCTACTAATCAAACCTACTATATATTTAATCTGAAAAGTGTAAGTAATGTCTCTATTTACTTTGCTAAATTCATCTCCATGCCTTTAATATGTAGATCATTGGTTCTAAATTCCTATCCACATAAAGCTTCTTTATCACTATCTCATACTCTGCCAGCTCCCCATGAATAGGGATGTGTAGGATCCTCCATCCATCTTCCAATGTAATGTTCATCTCTTTGGTAGGTAGGTGGAAGATATTAGTTTCACTCTACCATTGCTCTATTAGTGCTATCATCATCACCTGATGGGAATAAATAGCTGACTAGTATCTAACCTCATATAGTCTAATAAGTGCTAAAAACTCCCGATCCATGTCACTCAACTATGGTCACAGACTCATCTTAGATGGCCACCTCTTTTGAGACTATAGTGGTGTTAATCACTCTTATATTCCATGAGAAAAAAAATTTAACCTTGATCATAAGCATACTTGTATCTACCTATTGAACATACAAAAGTATTGAGAGGGGGGTGAATAATTAATCAAATTATTTACATCCAACATCAATTAATCCAATAAAAAACCATGACAAGTAGAAGAACACATAAGCATGCAACCATAACACTAAATTTACGTGGAAAACCTTACAAGGGAAAACCCATGGTGAGCAAGCTGCTTGGATCTGCTATCCAAATCCAACCTCAGATTATGAAAATAAGATTTACACTAAGTTTTATGTGCTATAACCCAAAGGAAGCCACAACTCCCTCAAACACTACAACATTTACAATCAAGAATGAGGCTACAAACTCTGTACAAAGATATTGATTTGATTTCACAAAAGAAAATTATTTCAACTTTTTATTGATCTTTCCAAGCTATGCAATACTATCTTACTTCTACATAATGTTCTATTATATTTTTTTAATAGTTATTTTCTTTTTTGAACAAATAATCAACCTGTAAATTTCATCCATTAACTAGTAAGATTATGTGTATTATGCTAATTTATTTATTTTTAAATAAAAATTGAGATGAAATTTCATTGTATTTAATAGGTCTTGTTATCTACACATAGAATCCTTTGTAATGCTATGTGGCAGATTATAATATGAATAAACTTCTATGTGCAACATGAACATATAAAAACTAAAAATATACTATTTGTACACATGCCGAAAGAAATAAAGTTCTATCATTCTGGTAACATTATAAAATGGACTATTTTGAAACTAGAAATAGTATTATTTCAAAATGTATTTTTTGTTATGCATTTTTTTATCAAATTCATCACATAATTTCTTAGATGTGTATAGTTCAACTAACTATTATGGTATCCTAGAAACAAAATCTTGGTTAATGTGCAACATGTTTAATAAAAGTGTTTTCTTGCATAAAGCATGAACATTTGGACAAAGAGATATACAATGAGAGAGAAAGAAACACTTTTAGAGATAGAGAGAGGTAGTTCTACAAGGATGCTTGAGTTCTTAGCATTACTAAAAATTGGGGCATGTAGAGCTTATAAAAGTAAGATCCACTTGATTTACGTGCACATTTATAAGTTTTTAATCCTTTCTTGAGGGAAGAGTTGTGCTCAAAACATTTGCTTGTTTTGACTAGGCTTCTTTGAATCATGCATGGAAAAGTATTGGAAATTACATCCTATTCATGTTTATAAAGAGGCTAATTTTTTAAATTTATACTAAAGAAGTTATAGATGTGGGTGGAAATCTATGCTTATGTTATGAATTTTACATGTTTGTTGTATTTTTTTAAATTTATCTTGTTATTTTTCCTAAATAACAAATCTACGAATAAAAAACTCAAATAACTTTTTAAATTACTATTGCTAATAAAAGCATTGCACAAAACAATAAGAAACTCGGTTGACAAAAATATTTCAAAACTAAAGTACATAATCAATGATTTTTAGGACAAAAGCCTTAATTTTTAGTCAAATAGCATTTTTTTATAAATGGTGTAAATACCTATAATTATACTTGATGATAAGATGTATAGTGTTACAATGGTTGCAAAAAGGATGCTATTCCATATAAACAATAATGGCTAGAAAAAGGTAGCTAGAACAACTATGCAACCAAACAAAGCTAGACCAAAGTGAACACGAAAATAATAAACTAGCAAAAAGAGCCAAATATTGGACGACTAATTGCTATCCTCATCATTGATGACAGGAACCTCTTGACATAACAAGTAATTGGGCTTGAGGAAATTTGTGCCTTCAACTAGAATTGGAGGAGAGTCCTTGAGAAACACTCATAGTGCATAAAATGAGAGTTTTTCCTTCTTCAAGACATCCAAATCGAGATGGTGATTGTGGTAGTTGAGAGCATGTTCGAAAACTAGGAAACAATCTTTTAACAACCCCTCATAAATGGTACTAGAGTAGATATAATTGAAAGAAAAATAAGAGATAATTAATGTATTGGAAAAGATGCCACCAATAGGAGAAATGCCCTCAGACACATTGTAATGAGTTATGGCATGTTGGAGCTAGAAATCATTAAATACCAAGATGTGGACATATTTGCAACATAACACATGTAACAAAGATGGACATCTCAAGAGATCCATGGCGTTGGATAAGAAGGCAGACAAGACCTCAAAATAGGAATAGAAACATGATGAATCTAAGATAAATTCCACACCAATGACTTGGAATATAACTTTTTCTACTCATTTTCACTCGAACTTAAAAACCTTCTTTAGTTTCTCCTTTTCATATGCACCAATTGGAACAAAAGGTTCTTGAGACAGTGGAAGGTGGAAGTGAATTCTATTGTTCAACATTATTACCTACACAAATTAGAATGGGAAAGTGGAGTAAAAAAGTACACAAGAAGTAATAAGAGTATTTCTAGGACATAACTTAAAATAGCTAGGAAGTAGAGAAAGAAGGTTTCATTAATGACACTAGATCAAAAGGATTTTCTTTAAATTGACATACAATGTGAACTTTGACATCCTTGTAGGGAATTTATGGTACAATGTACATCCAAGCAAATTATTTAGGTTTGATGAAGAAAAGGGTTTGGACATCCCTTATAATACTTAGGACTGAGTGTTTTAATGCATAAAGAGGAAAAATGGCAGAGATAAATGCATTTTCAGAAATGTTGAGCAATGATCAGTGATGTGTAGTAGATTGCATAAGATATATTGAGCCAATTATTTACAAGACATTTATAGGATATGATGCAATCGCATTAGGGAGACTTGATTTTCCAAAAGCATTTATAGTGTTAAATTATGTTACACATATCCAAATATCAGTTTGAAATGTAGACTACAACATAGATGAAGACAAAATGTCCATGGAAAATCAAGCATTCCAAATACTACACCGTCATAATAGATTAGGTTTATTTTGGTAGAAACTACATCCTGATTAGTTCTTATCATGTTCAATAAAAGTGTTTGCTTGCATGGACTATGAATCTTCAAAGAGAGACAAATAGACATAGAAAAAGAGGTAAGCATTTTTACAAACATACTTGAGTCGTTAACATTAGAAATAGGAGATCTCATTTATCATTATGATGACTTTTAATATTCTTTATACTCGGATGGTTTGTAACCCTTTTATTAATGTCTTTGTTTAAGATTTATGCACTAGTCTGGTTACAAATGCCTATGTGAATTTGGAAATCCTGGAATAATAATAAAGAATAATTATTGTTATGGTTCAAAGATCAATAGATCTTAAAAGATAATGTTCAATTGTGGAAATCAATACCATTTAACGTCATCTTTAAATTTTTTCAATGTTTTGACTCAATATTATTTATTATTATTTACTAACTTATGATGGAAAACATATTGTAGATTTCCCAAATATTTGTTTGCGAAAATGACCTAAAAACTAATGTGCCAAAGACTATCCTCATATATAATTACTAAATACCAAAAACCTATTTTATTAAAACCCTGCGAGAGATGGATTTTTATTAAAACCCTTCAGTATCACTCAATGGCTACTAGCCCATTCAGTATATCCTGAAATTTGGCTTCCGAAGCGAGTAAGTCTAAAACTCCGATATTTTTAGGTCTACCTTTTTGTTTACTGTGAACAGATAGAAGTAGCAACAGTACGAGGATTGGCTTTGGTTCTTGTCATTTAAAAAGAAATTCTGCTTGCGTTGGGTTTTCTAATATTTTTGTTGCGAACTCTGACCATTTTTTCTCATCGGCTTCGTGGACAGCACGACACAATTTGTGCAGAATCTTGAGGCAATTTCGTGCTCTTGAGGTTGCTTTAGAGGCTATCTGTTGTTTACTGGACGCTCGTACCACAGAATTGGAGACTGCTGCATATCCGGCTTTAGACGAACTCACATCTGAGGTAAGTTTGTGCTTTACATATGTCCAATTCTCTAATGGGTTCTTACTTAACTTCCTTATCTTTCTCTAGAAAAGCTTTGCAACTGTTATGAACCTTATTTGGTAAGGTTTATGATATTTAAAATTGTGCATTTTAGTTAGTGGGATCCATCAGGATTTCTTCCATGCGAGTCCATTCAGACGAATTCTGCGGATCTATTTGGGCCATTTTATGGGTGAAATTATCTCATGTGCAACAGGCAAAAGAGCTTGAACTGAAAAACAACATAAATAGAAACTTAAGTAGTAGACTAGTGCATGTTTTTGGATTAAATCTCTTTTGCATAGGTGTGAAAGCTATCTTTAGATCAAGACAGTGCCTTTATTGCCTTAGATTTGGCCCAAGTTTGTGTTTACACCCCCTTAGAAAAAGCAAATATTTTTCTGTTCTGTTAGTGTTTTCTTCTATTTCCAATAATATTATAATCAAATTTGTAAGTGTTCTTTTCAACAGTTTTGCAGAAGTTTCAGCTGGTAGTTTTCAACTGTTTCAAGCTTCACTTATATAGCAGTAATTTTATGCATTACATCAGGTCCAACTTTATAGTATTGCAACTCTGATATACATTTATCTCAGATTTCCTGCCATTTCCAGATTTGTGTTTCATTTCAGCTTTAGATATTCTAACTATTAAATCAGCTACAGCAGGCTTTAAGTTGGGCTCCTAATAGTGGTATCAGAGTCACCTTTTTTGCAATGTCAATTTATGTCCTAGTTATTGTAGATGTTTTTAGATAAGTAAGTCTATTAACCCTTATTGGTCAATATTCGGGCTTATGAGAAGCTTGTGGTGGGAAACCTTATGAAAAACTCTCTTTCTCAGAATTTGTTTAGCTTTATCAAGCAGATTAAAGAAAGTGGTCACTGGGGCTTGAAGAATTTACGGAGGCCATGAGTAAGGAAGAAAGTGGTTCAGTCCATGAAGTTGTTTACAAATACCTGGATTTAAGGGACAGTCTTAATAAACGTGAGGCATTTTATGTTCTTTATTCTTCAATGGGATTTCCACAGCTCTATAATTGTGCAATCCATATTTACTATTTCTATCTTTTTGAAAAGTTCAATCTTGTTTAGCCATCTAGGTGAGGTCTGATTATGAGATGCTATACACTCTGATTCTTGACTGTATGAGCTGCTTTCCTGGTCCAGAAGTGTCAAAAGAGTGTTTTATAGACCTATATCTGTCTGTAGGTGACAGAAACAGAATGAATAACATAAGTACTCTAGTTCTATTTGAAAAATGAAATGGTTGGATGTCTAGCCATTTTATTTGTAAATCATTTGTTTTCTCTTGGATCTATAAGCATATCTGATGACTACATACCTTGGATCATATTGCCCTAGGTATTGACACCCATGCTTCTCCTATTTAAATTACCGGCTTTTTTTCTCTTCAAGGTCCATCTAGGTTGACAATTTAGATTTAAAAATAAAAGTAAAAATCTAATAGTCTATTTATAGGCACCTGTAAATTCCTTGGTGACATTTACAAACTCAAAGAAGAAATTTAGATATGCATATAAAACTTTTTTTAAGTAGATGATCGTTATTTCTAAGTGGCACTTCGTGTCAGGCTCAGGTCCTTATTTTGATGAAGAATGTACATGCAGCTCCTAAATGGGCTGCAAGTGGTATCTTGGATTACGTATTCAATCACCCAAAATAGATACAGGGTACACAACATCCTGTGCCTATCTCAGTCTACATAAAGTAAGAAAGAGTCATCTGACAACTTGCATAATTCACCATGTAGATAAATCATGCACATTTTATTTGTATTGAATCATTGATAAAGCTGAACATCTGAGGCAACTTGCAATACATCAGTCATTGGTTAAGATAAATCATTGATCATGTGATGTTGTTTCTCGAAATTTATATGTTCCTCAATATTGATAACTTTTGCTGTAACTTGTAGGTGGGTAGTCTATGATGAAGTAGAAAATTTTAAATAAGCTAATGGCCAAGGGGTTTCTGCAGAGTTGAAGCCCTTGGCAAAATTGTCCATATATGTATATATGGGGTTTGAATTTCTACATTTGTAATTAAAGTCACTAGATCATTGAGCATATTGTTGGTGGCTTCAAGTGTTGTAGCCCCCTGTATTTGGTTTTACAGCTTGCACCCTTGGGAGGGTGAGTGAAGTGTGCCGGGACATTGATTGAACTGAGAAGCAGAAGGAAAAAGGTGGGATCCTTGCTGCACCTTTCACTAGACCTAGTGGAGTTTGATAGTGAGTGTGCATGTGTTGTGGATTGTTGCGACTTTTTTCTAGTTTTGGGAACCCTGGATCCTTGGAAATCTGTCATGCCCAAAAAATCGCAACAGGAGATATATATCAGGATCAGCTTGAAATCTGAGCATTACTATAGGAACCTATACATATCAGTATCAGCTTGAAATCTGAGCATTACTACAGAAATCTATATATTTGACAGTAAGATTACTACATGGCACCATATATACCATATATACCAAACTTGCCTATAAACCAGAAAAAAGCTATAATCCAGATCTATGACTCCAGTCTTTAACGACTTTGGAACTAAGTGTGACATCTTTATTCTTGATCAGACCTGCCTTATGTGTTGGCTTGAATGCGAAATATTTGAATTTGTATGTTCCATAAAACTTTAGCATTGGGTGATGAGGGGATGCAGGGATGGGTTTCCGGGATGGTGGGACTATTGACCAAATTTTGAGGACAATAGAGGAACGGAGGAAAATTTTGTGAGCCAGTTGCTTTGGTTACTTGTGGGAGTCATCACTAACTCCCATGTCTCACTTTTGCCCTGTTAATTAACCCTTTTCTTTTGTGACAAATCTTGTCTAAATTGTTGTTTTAGTTTTGGTCCTTGGACATTAGTTTCCACAAATGGGTTTTTTGTGTTCTGGTTGCATTGGGTGGCATGGTGCAATGGGTTTTATGGTTATTCATGGGTTATAAAAGCCACGTACAAATTTAATCAAAATTAAGGATTTCCTTCTGATCACTTCCTAGAACATTTACATCTACCCCAATCTAATGAGGGACTTTTGTACATTTGTCATCATATGTATGTTGGCCTGTTGGGGAAATGTCCTAGTTTAAGGCAGATGTATTTGAAGGAAAAGAAAAATTAATGAATGAATGTGGAGAAATGAAATAAAAGTGGGGTTAATTTTCCTTTCCCTTTATCTGTATAAGTAATTAGAGGAAATTAAGTCTTTTCACCATAGTTTAATCCTAATTGACTAACATTAAAGCTGGGATTGACAAAATACTAGAGACTAAACACAACAAAACAAGAAATGAAAATGGACACTTGCAAAACTATTATTAAACAACAAAGAACAATGAAAAGGGGGGTTCTGATGCACCTGTAGACAAAGTTGATAGTTACAGAAAATGCTTGAAATGTTTTGCAGAAGCTATCGTTAAAATCTAAATTTGATCAGAGTTAGGGTCAAACCGTCAAAGGCATTTGGGCATCTCAAGCAGCTTTGACCTTAACCTAGAATTGATTGAAATTTATTTGTTTAGGTGATAGTTTGCCAGCGACTTCTTTCAATTATCACTTGTCAAGAAACTAACAAAAACTGGAATAAAACAGAAAAAGTGCCCGCTAATTTGACAATGCAAGAGGAGAGAGAAAATGATGAAATGGAATGGTTTCACTTGACAGTGACAGACTGTAACTACTCAAATGGATCATAAACAACTAATATAAGCTGCCTGTGAAATTTGAGAACTGTTTGATGTAAGGTCAAGGAGCTTGGGTGCCCTGGGGGCACTCTTGACAAGGTGGTGGATTTGAAACTGTCCTGGAATTGCCTGAAGTTTGAGAACTGTTTGATGCAAGGTCAAGGGTGTTTGGGTGTGCGGGGCTCACTCTTGACAAGGTGATAGATTTGAACTTGTCCTAGAATTGCCTGAAATTTGTAGACGTCTGTGGTGGAACTGTAAGCATTTTTCTTTTTTTTTTTTATCACACCTGTCACATCTGCACACAATGCTCTGTAAATACTCTGCAAGCACAAATTCAATGTAGACACCTTGTAAAATGGAATGGTTAAAGATGAGTATGCCTCAGCCAGTCCCCCTGTGGGTATTCAAACATGGTCCAAATGATATGATAATGGCAAATAGTAAAACCAAATCTAAGCTATGCAAGCATTTAAATCAAAGCTTAGAAACATAAACCCTAATTTGATGTGGAAATGGAAATAAGGAACTAGGAGATAAAGGAGACAAAGAAGAAAAACAGGGATTGCATGGGGATGAAGAGGGACGAAAGAAGATGCATAATGAGAGAAAATATGCAGAATTAGGGTAAAACCTAATGGAATGGAAGGAAAAATAGCTAGCATGATGGAAACTAAGGAAAATGAGGACCTAGGCCATGAGGCTCCAAAAAACTGTTGCAGAGCTTCAGAGTGAAGCCACAATGTTACTTCAGAGATCTATTGCTCGAAAACATCCAATGCAAGAAGACAGTTTGCTTCAAAACAAATTATAGGAGGAAAATGATAGCTTGTGTTTTTCAAAGAGGGATAGAAGGGGCCTATTTATAGATGTTTACTAAGCTTTTGGGCAAATAAGGGCACAAACATATTAGGTTGGCATTAATGAGTCTTAACGTTAAATTTTGGTAGTAAATGGAGTTAAAGTCTAATTGAATACCTATACACTGAGTGGGGCAACATTGGCCCTTTATCCAAGGAGGCCCGGTTTTCTAGGAAAGACTAAAGGAAGAAGTGGGTATCAGATGATGGTGCTCTTATGTCAATTTTAGGAAGGGAAAGGGAAGGAGTCACTCCACATGAGGATAGTGACAAGCATTAAATATGGGATTGGGAAGGATAACCACTACACGGGAAGGATAATTAAGGGAAACTTAAGAGCTAAGAAACACATGGGAAAGGGGAAAGGGGAAAGGAAAGGGATAAGGATGAACTAAGGCTAAACAAGGGACCAATAAGGTGCAAAAACACCTAGGAAAGGGAAACACTAAAACAAATGCAAAACATTGTAAAGGGAGGCACAAAGGATGCAGTTTCTGTTGTTAACGTCCCTGGATATCCCCTGTGGTTGAGGAGTCGAGATGTGGGGGTTGGGAAAGGATGGATTTGTTCTTGACCCGTTTACTTATTCCCCAAAACACAGGGGACATGGGAAATCCCTGTCCTAAACCCCTCATATCTGTCCATGTGTTGTGCTGATTTTTGCAAATGGGCCCTATAGCGCAACCACCTTCCTTTCCTCCTTATCATTTCCTACAACATGCAAATTTTCCACAATGTAATGAGGGACTTTTGTGCATTTCTTATTTTGTGTATGTTGGGGATGTCCTAGTTCAAGGTTGATGCCCCCTTGATATCCCTTGTGGTTTATGTGTTGAGATGTGGGGACTGGGAAAGGATGGATTCGATTTTGACCCATACATAGAGCATGTAGGAAACCCCTGTTCCAACCCCTGGTATGTGTCCCTATGTTATGCTAATTATTGCAGATCTGCTCTATGGTACAACTTCCTGCATGAGATATTTGAATTTTAGTACGGTGAGGTGTCAGGGTTAAACATCATATACATTTGCCCTCAATTGGCAACAATTTATTATGTTGTTACAATGTGCATTATAAACCTGCATGATTTGGAAAAAATGTGTTGAAAGCATATAGTCCATGGTTAACAATGAAATGCGTATTAGTGAGTCAAAATTTAAGTCTTAGCATAAAAACTTTACAAATCTTTAGGGTTTGAACTTTTCATTTTATCCTTTGTAAATACCAAGTGCTTAACCCTTTGGAGTTACTGTACTTCATAGTCTGAAAGAAGATGCTTATGATAAAACATTAGTAACTGTAGAATAGCTAATCATAGCCACTAATAAATGTAAAGACGGTTTTCATGGTAGAAATAAAGAAATAAAAATAATTTTTTTACTGTACTGTTATTATTGCGGAAAGATCCATGCGGTGACTGCTTTATTCAGATCTTACAAATGCAATTTTACAGTATGAGCACTAACTATATACAGATGATGTGTGATGCCATAAATCACAGTCATAGGCAAGAGATTGTTGAACTTATTCATGTCTCTAATGCACAGAGGTGTCTTAGCTGTTTCAGGATTCACATAAATTTTAGTATATCCATAAATGTTTATTTACAGATATTGAGACCCATGGAATTTATGGGATCTATCATCATAGCAAGAAACAATGGTTTAAATTCTGGAGTCTCCTAATTCAATTTGAGCAACCAAAGGAAACTGCAGTGGTGAATGACAAAACATTGAACAGAGCAACTTTTGAATTCAATACTTGCGCCAACAATCGGATACTATTGCATAGCTTTAATTGCTACCATTTACAACTGAAAACTGTGATACATAGATAAGCCATTGAAAAACAGCCATAGTCTTATAGTAATTTAATTGATTTTACCAAAATTACCATGAAGAGATACTCAAATGAGGGATAGCTTTGAATTGGAAAGGAGATTTTTTTAATAATAATATCATCAATATTAAGATACAGAAGAATAGCTTTTGAGAGAATCAAAGGTGATTACTCCACATTGGAAGATTGGAGCAATTTCAGTAGGAATGGAGCAATATTGAGTATGAACCTATTTTCATTTCCATTAAGCCAGAAGATGATGTATATGCTAGACAAAAAAATTTGAGTATCGAGTACATTTGGAATTGACCATGTGGCGTACAGTTTCTTCCAAAATTATTTGTAGTTATTTACCAAAAGGAAAACTACAAGGGAAACATATTTTACTTAGTTTCAAGCATTACTCTTTATGAACTGATTTTCTTTTCTTCTTCTTTTTTTGATGTAGAGGGAATAGTTAACTATTCCATCATCATTATAAATCCATTTTCACCAAGTCATGAATGTTTTTGATAAGATAAGCAGCATTTACAGGGTGCTGTACCCTTTACACAGAGAGCCTAGAGGGCCAAAGGAAACATAGTTCATACCAACTGAACTAGAGTAGAAACAAACAGAGATAGCTGACTGACAACTGTAGAACAATAGAAAAATATTAGACAACCCCAAAACCAGAGGGGACCAATTTGACACCCAGAACTTGTGGCCGCGAAGAAGCAACGGATTTGGGAAGACCCTTCTTGAATGTTAGTTTTTAGATCAGAAATGCAATAAGCAGAAAAACACAACAAATAGAACAATGAACACAATATTTTACCCTGGGAAAACCCTCCTACTCGAGGGAGAAAAACCCAACAAGACATTCTCTTATAAATCAGGAAAATATCAGGCGATAGAAAGGCCGAATACAATACAATGGATCTGCACTTATATATGGTGCAATTTCTTGAATACACAAAATATTTAACTCTTCTCCTTGAGTCAAATCTGCTGCTCTTGAAGGGCGAACTTGCTGCTAAAGAAATATGAATTGGAATGAATTGAATTGATGATCAAATGAAGAGACGCCTTCTCCTATATATACAAGCTAGGTGACCTTTCTTCTAGGGCTGAGCTGGAATGAATAATATCTAAGTTACCGAATCGGGTACGGGTACGGGTACGGTACGCCGATACGGCAATTTTTTTTTTTTGGTGTGGGTACGTTTGGGTACGTCCGTACATAAAACATATAAAAATCATAAATATAGACATATTTGCAGCCTAAAAAAGTAAAAACAAGAAGTAAATAAACGTTTAATAAATAATATGTAATTACTAATTAATATAATTTCAATTTATATTTTATAATTTTAATTTTAAATTATTGATTATTATTTATTAAAATAAAGAATAGCAAAATAAATAAATTTTAACATTAAATTAACAAAATAATAATTAGATTTATATTTATTATTTTAAAATGTAAATTTTAAAGTTTTAAATTTTAAAATTTAATTATAGTAAAATACTAAAATAAATTTAATTTTTTTTATATATAATAAAATTATAAAATTATAAATATAAAAACTAAAAACATTGAATTGTATAATATTAAATATTATTACAATAAAAATTTGTTAAAACTTAATACTAAATAAATAAACTAAAATTATGTATTAATAATTTAATATATTATAATATATATTATAAATTTATATTTTATAAATAATAAAAACAATATTATTAAAAATTTAAATATTATATTATTTAATAATTTATTAATATTATCATATAAAGTATAAAACAATATAAAAATTAAAAATAAAAACTAATAACTATTATAAAATATTAAAATATAAACTATACACGAAAAATTAAATTGAAGTTTTAACTTTTACGAGCTGAGAAATTCGTAATACCTGGAAATTGGCGGACCTGGAAATGGTGGACAAACGGCAGACGAAATTGGGAGAGGAAAACGTGAGGAAAGACAAAAAATGGCGGAAAATCTCCTTCGACGGCGGTTCCCTGTTTTTCCCTAAATGGCGACACTCAGTTTCTCCTTCCACGACCAATCTCCTTGCAGCTTGCGTGTGTCTGAATGGCGGACGGAATAGAAAAAAAAAAACGCCGGAATCGGATTGAAAACACCACGTCAGGAAAAAAAAACGCCGTGGTTCGAGGAAAAATCGTGCAGATTCGTGGAGACGCTTTTTTATACAAAAATCCGAACCCTATTCGAATCCGCAGGGTTTCCAGCACGAATCCGTTTGGAAACGTATCCGTACCCGGAATCGGCAGGGCAAAGGGCCGATTCCGGTAACATAGAATAATATTTGTTTATAAAAACATGATTAGGCCGACCTGCCTTAGTTTGATTTTATATTAAGAGAAAATATCTCCCACCGCTAAAACACTAATACTCCCTCTTAGCTAGGGAGGTATTTTCAAATATCCTCGTCATGGAGTCTCTCAACATGATGCCCACAATGGCTACACCCATTTGTGGAAAAAATACATCTCAGTCTTCGAGATGTGCAAGGGTTCATCATGGAGTCTCTCAACATGATGTCCACAATGGCTACACCCATTTGTAGAAAAAACACATCTCAGTCTCAGAGATGTACAAGATATCCTTGTCATGGAGTCTCTCAACATGACGTCTCATCTTAGTCTCAGAGATGTACAAGGGCTTGCACCTCATATTTCTCTATCTCAGAGAAATATACACTACAAGGGCTTTCACCTCATATTTCTCCATCTCAGAGAAATATACATTACAACAAATCTTCATGATGATGTGACTCCCTCTGAAGCTCCAAGTACTTGCATCAACCTCCTGACCTCCTCGTCCAAGATTGCCTGCAATGCTTGCCTTAGAGGAACGATTTCCAACGCACACCTCCGATACTATTGACTTACGAGAGTCTAGGACTGTCCTCCTCGACCTCATCCTAGATCACCCTATTCTGAATAGGTTTGCAAAGCTACCAATGTCAAATCCAAATTGATTGTCTTGTGCAATTTTGTTCTCTACAGCTGAAGAGGTCTTCCAAGGACTTAGCATTTGGCCTTGCAACACTGCAACCCACTTAGTTGACACCTTCACTTCTTCTTAGTGAATCACTCTAGTTCCTCGAGACATAGGACTTCATTTTCTAGAACACGAAACTCCCTCTTGATCCCTGCCTCAATACAGAGATTACAAAAAAAATCCTCTGGAAGTGAACTCCCCTCCATTGACAGATCTTAGAACCTTAGTCCTTTTCTTGGATATGTCATTGTTTTACCCAACTTCTTTTACAATTCTCAATCCAATAGCCATTAGTGTGTCTTTTCCAATGATCTTAGATAGGAACCTCACTGTTTTCCATAATACTTTCTAGGGCTGTCAATATTTGACCATGCAAGAACCATAGATTGCTATTCCAAATTAGGAGGACTGGATTTCTGTGGTACCGTTGTTTAGTGACTTCATCTTTCTCAATCTTCTTTGTTGATGCAAATTCTCCATCCAAGGTTGACTCAACCTTGTGCCCTCGAGAGATGTCTCCAGTGAAGAATCATGAGAGTTATGCGCCACCAACTCAGTCCCATGGCTGCAAGCTATGTCGCCATGTTTGTTCATTTCTTCAGTTGGCATGACTTCCTCACAGGATGCCTCAAGCTCTTCCTCCCTTTGAATTCCTTATGCAATCTCTGATAATTAATCCATCATCCTTTTGCTCCTCGATCCATCTTGCATTTTTTTAAAGAGATTAACAATAGTTCATAAAATCAAACTACCCCGAAGAGGAATATACAAACCAATGTTAGTAGCATACATGATTCACTATTCCCAATGTTATTGCATGAATTATTATTAACTACATGATTATTTAAATCCATGACCATTATTCAAAGGTACAAACATAAAATACTTATCTTTTTATTGTTGGTACACCATTAAGCTAGACTTGTAGCGGTGTTTCATCTTCACCACCTTCACTCAATGTTGCCATCAATTTACCCTCATCATGTTTTCATACCAACTGTTGTTACCAACATCTTGCCAGAACCATCTCGAACCTTCATTCCTTTAATTTCCTGTATATACATTCCAGCTGATAATGAAGACTCAACCCCAAGATTTTATTCAATCTCCAGAATGTCCACTGAGCTCCAGTAACTTGGATAACATCTTGATAACTGGCCAACATTAAGAATTCTTTCTTTCACATTTACGGGTTCAATAAAATTGCTTAACAACCACAGTAATTAGAGAACAACAAATCTTGATTCGCTGAACACCAACAATTCAATTAAATGCTTCCAACAATAACCCAACAGGTTTGATATTGATTCCTTGATCCTTCACTACAATATCAACCACACCCTATGTTGAATGGCGACGTCCAAAATATATCTGTTGACTCCTGCGTTGAAAGATTAAGCAGCTCTCGATTGTTCTAATGCTGGCGGCCAGAAATAAATCTCCATACTCAATATAAGATGATATCCGATATTCTATATCCACCTGCTTGTCGTTTCTGAAGGAAGTTCACGACTTTGACTTCTTTTAAACTCAATGACGCCTTTTAATGTTTGTCCGTTTCTGCGTGAAGACCAAACGATGCCCCTGATAATAATATCGGCTCCTCCAAACCATTCGATGTATTTGACAAACAAATATTCTATCTGTTCTGACGCTGGGAGGCAGACTCTGCTTTTGTCTTATTACACAACCCCAATAATAAACGCTTTTAGCAGCTTATGATATTTCGATTTGTCCTGTTTGTATATATATTTTAATGATGCGTCCAGGCATCTCCCAAGCAACTTCCGACAAGCGTCTCTTTGACTCTTCTTTGAATACAATATTCACGAATTTCCCCAATGACGATATTCTCCTAGCCATCCTCTAAATTCTTGTTTAATCCCAGAATTCGTCTTATCTCAAACTTCCCTTTGACGCTCTTGTAGAGTCAATTGATAGCTCTTCCCAATACAATGTCGATTAGGCTCTACCTGAACTTTGTCTTTTCTGCCAAATCAGACAAACCTGCCCAAAATGATAAATAATACCACGTCACTTGAATTATCTTCAGAATTCTACGATACAACAAATGTCTTCCAAATTGGATCCTCTTTTGATATAGACGACCTCACTTATAAGCCACAATTCCTTTATAGAAATCGTTCCTGATCAATAAAATAATCTTTCCCTTAAAAATACGAATTACTTGAAATAATCGAACTTGCTTGAGAGGAGCAACAATTTCGATTCCCTGTATTAAATCTGATATGCCAAAAACTGTAAATTAACTCCAATAAAATATTACTCCAAAGATTTGTCATTATTTTAAGTTCCCCACAACCTTGCAATTTTTGCTTAGTCAAATCTGATCAAATTTCCTGAACCCGCTCTGATACTATGTTAGTTTTTAGATCAGAAATGCAATAAGCAGAAAAATATAACACATAGAACAATGAACACATTATTTTACCCTGGGAAAACCCTCCTACTCAAGGGAGAAAAACCCAGCAAGATATTCTCTTATAAATCAGAAAAATATCAGGCCCTAGAAAGGCCAAATACAATACAATGGATCTGCACTTATATATGGTGCAATTTCTTGAATACACAAAATATTTAACTCTTCTCCTTTAGTCAAATCTGCTGCTCTTGAAGGGTGAACCTGCTGCTGAAGAAATATGAATTGGAATGAATTGAATTGATGATCAAATGAGGAGACACCTTCTCCTATATATACAAGCTAGGTGACCTTTCTTCTAGGGCCGACCTGGAATGAATAATATTTGTTTATAAAAACATGATTAGGCCGACCTGCCTTAGTTTGATTTTATATTAAGAGAAAGTATCTCCCGCTGCTAAAACACTAACAAGGAAATGGTGTATGTACTAGATAAAGACATTCTTGAGTTTCAAGGAGAGTTGGAAGTAACCGTGCAGTGGACAAAGGTTAGATTTAACAGATTTAACCGAGTAGATTTTAAACCAGACAAATGTTGTCTTTCAGTGTGCTTAGTTAGATTGTAGCAAAACCAATCAAATGTGACAATTTATTTATGATTTTATCCTCTCTATCCAAAGGAAATCTAAATGAATGATGAGAGATTCAAATAGTTTCCTTCCGTTGAAATATATAGTGAGCACTTGACTGTTGGTAGTTAATCTTTGCAGGCGTTTGTTTCTTCAAGGTTCTTAGGTTTACTAAGTGATTCTACCAGGACAACAAGCTCTGTTCTGTTCACCTTGGAACTCCATGTATGCACTAGTATTTCATGCTGTGTCAGATGCGTCTGGGTTCTGGACCATCTTACTTTGCGAATGCTGTCCTTTATCCCTTAAAGTGCTTTCATTTTGTTTCAAGGGAACCGTAAATTTGTACAAATTTGTCAGAAAGTTAATGCATAGAAGCCAATGGATCAAGAGGGATTCCCTTTAGCCACTTGAGTGATCTATAAAACTTGTCTGCAAAGTGACTAAAATCACAAGTGCATGTTGGAATAGGAAATATGAAGGATGGTGTCCCTCGAGCCATTATTGATTTATTGAGCGAACATATCTGCTGTATGTTATGTAAACCCTCTGACATGGGTCCCTCAGTCTCCATTCTGGACACATTTTGATAGGTCCATGTTGAGTTTTTTTTTCGAGTACTTTTAGCCTTTCATATTTTTTATGAATTCATTATTGAGAAGTTTATATTGAACATTTTAAGTTTCTGATTACTTGACTGATAATGGAATTTCTTGTGAGCTGCAGTTATATATTTTGACATTTGCTATTCTGGAGATCCGAAGGCATGTTGAAAGTTGTAAAACCTAAGACAAATCATGCAAGGAGGGTTCTTGAAAAGCGTGCTCCAAAGCTGGTAAGGGCTTTTATTTGAACATTTTATATTCCTGTGGTTTCGTTGATTTTGAAATGTTTGCTAGATCCCTTAGCACATTGTATTTCCTGTCTTGACCAGTAGAAATATTAAATATAGATGTTATAGATGTTAACAAATTTTGGTTCAAGATAATGTTGATATAGACTTTACTTTCCAAGCATAAATTTCTTTATGGAGGGTTCATAACAATATTATACTCATAAAACCTCTCATGAATTTTTCATTGTGAAATGTTGCAGGTTGAAAATGCCAAGAAAATACTAATTTTGCATGGCACAAAGACTAGCAATGTATTGAATTCAGTCTTGACTGACATATTTCATCTCAAGAAGGCTGGTGGAAATGCCATCAAATACACTAAAAAGAATGGAGATATTCGACCATTTGAGAGTGGGGGTGAAACTGCCTTGGAATTTCTTTCACAAAAGACTGATTGCAGTCTGTTCATTGTATGTTTCTGCAGCTGGATACAGATCTGTGATATTTCTTGAAAACTGGGGATCATGCCTTCTAAATCTTAATAGTAATTTGGTGATATAAATCTTTTTCTTAGTTGTTCTTTTCCCTGTTTTGTTCCTGCTTCTTTTGGCATCTCCACATCCTATATCTGTTCTAGGTATGGGATGATCATGTTTAAAAATGTGAAAAGTGAGGCAGCTCGTGGAGAGGCGTAAAGTACTTCATAAACTTAAATGTACATCTGGACATGTATGTGACTAAAGGAGATGTTGAAGTTATAAGTCTTGAGTATACATTGATAAATTACTGGAGATTTTTGATGCATTTGTAGAATTTTATGCTAGGACTTCAACAAAGATTTATTTAGTAATAATGCTAAGTAGAGATTTGAAGGTCTTAGGTTTGCCAAGTTCAAGGCATTGAAAATCTCATTTGAACTTTAATGCTTTTATAACCTTCTAATTGTAGTGTGCCAGTGCTTGGAATGTGCTCCAAGTTTTCCTCAATTTGGTTCTTTTGCTTCATCTGCATTTATAAATAATGCCTTGAAAAGCAGGAATTCCTTATGTTTACGCTCTGGAAATTGCATGGCATGTTTAAAAGCCCAAAAAATAATGGATGAACTGAAATTGGTCCTGCTTCACAGAATCACTATTTTTGTACATCAATAATTGATAGTGAGAGTAGTTACTCACCTGAGCTTGGAGGTACCTCCCTACAGAAAACTTGAGCACAGATGATACATTCTGATTCACACGGTGTAGTTTAACATGTATATGCCCCAAATTTGGCTCTGTAAACCCCAAATGCATAATTACAACTTGAAATATGGTACCTAGTGCTCTAATGTAGAAAAAAGTGATGTGAATCAGCTCTACATAGCTGAAAATATTCATTGTGAAATTGTGCACCGGTCATTATAAAGAATTTTCTGAGTCACTGTTCATATTGCTGCAGTTTGGCTCACATTCAAAGAAGCGGCCCAACAATCTCGTTTTGGGAAGAATGTATGATCATCATGTATATGATCTGATTGAGGTTGGCATAGAAAATTTTAGTTCAATGGAATTATTTGGCCATGGAAAGAAATTAGCCCCACAAGTAGGCTCAAAGCCTTTATTTGCCTTTATTGGGGAAGGTTTTGAGACCAAGGAGCACCTGAAACATTTGAAAGAGGTTTTACTTGATATGTTCAGAGGAGAGGTATTGCTACCATTTCCTTAGTTTTCTGTGTTTGTTTACAGAAGTGATATGACAATTTCTGTTTAATGTTAGTTTGTGCATAACGATGTGATCTTCTTGTTGGTCAGGTTGTTGAAAAACTAAATCTTACAGGGCTAGACTCTGTATTTGTCTGCACAGCATTAGGTGATAATAAGGTTTGCTATTGTCTTGACTCTTCTTGATTCAAGATTACATTTTGAATATCTATAATTCTTTCTATCTGGTTATTAGATTTTATTGTCATTCCAAGCACACAAGTGAAGATGTTCTTCTATGTAAGGCCACAGCAGTTATTCTTTGTATAGGGATTCGATTAGTTGTATCATTTGTGCTTAGATTTTTAGTTTATGTTATGGCTAGGTTCGTTTCATGCACTGTGCAATACGTTTAAAAAAGTCTGGCACAATTGTTCCACGAATTGAACTGGTGGAAATAGGGCCTTCAATGGACCTGGTTCATAGACGACATCGGCATCCAAATGATGATCTTAGGAAAGAGGCCATGAAATCTACTATTTTGAAGCCCAACAAGAAGGTAAGGGGCTCTTATTTTCCTTTTACTGAGTTCTATTTACATTCTTTGAAGAAATTCCTTGGTAAATGTGATATGTGCATGCTGTGGTATTTATTTTCAGGTGAAGAATGTCAGTGGTGACCTGTTAGCTGGAAAAGTCGGAAAGATTTATGTTCCAAAGCAAGAGGTAACTTTTTGGGGCAACACTTCGTGATGTTAGAAGTTTCTAGCATTCCTCCTCTTTTAAATAGGTCTGCTCTTGCTGTTTAAAGCCACGAGTGTTATGTCATTTTGCAGGTTGGAGACATGGCCCTGGCCAAAATGAAAGGTCTTAAGAGGGAGCGGAGAGAAGCTGCAGCCGCCTTTTCAGCCTCAAAGAATAAATCACAGAAAGAAAATGAAAAAGAAAATTTGGCAACATCGAAGAAGAAGCAGAGAACAGGCTAGAAATCTATTTTGCAGGTTGGAGACATGGCCCTTGCCAAAATGAAAGGTCTTAAGAGGGAGTGGAAAGAAGCTGCAGCGCCTTTTCAGCCTTTGAAGATAAAACACAGAAAGAAAATGAAAAAGCAAATTTGGCAACATCAAACAAGAAGCAGAGAACAGGCTAGAGATAACTGACGAGTCTTATCCATTTTGATTTAATTTCTACTCTGAAGTAATGAGTTGCATTCTGTAAAAATTCAGAATGTGTATGATCTTTGTTCTCAAGGTGGGATTTCTCTAATCTCTGAAGTTTCTACCTTCGGCAAGTCCATAAGTTCATGTAGTTACATAACCTGTAATTTCTGTAACTGGCTTCAAATAACTAGTCACTTGAAATATCTTGTAATTCTAAGTGTCATTTCTGCAAGCACTACTATTCCGCTAAACAATTCTCTTTTTTGCTGTTCAAAATATTGATATTTTGAGATTGTTTGCTAGGAATTTGGTCTAGAAATTAGGTAAAGTACTCTGATCAGATCAATCACCTTGATTTTGCGTTGAAATTTCATTATTACTCCTTTCCTGATTATCTTGGACATTGTAGTACTTAAGGTTTCGAAATAGATTTTCATTGTTTTTGGGTGGTCAATGAAATCTAGTGCAGCATTAGGAAGATGAATTTCAAGCATATTATGAATACCCATTTTGTTTCTCAAGCTCAAGTACATTTGTCTGCAATATATATTACTTGTTTGGTTAGTATACTTCTAGTACACTGTTTGTTTTAAGTCGAATCTCTAAAATGTTCATTTCCATTGTGTTCAACATGATCTTTCCATTGCTCAAAAGGTTGCATTATTCAAATGGAGCACACCATTTATTATGCTTATTCTCACTACCTAGGGTGAGGTATTGTTGTAACAAGGCAAACTGGAGAATTGTGGGAGGGAATAAAATCTTTTTAAAATATGTAGGAAAAAAAAGTAGTTATCGTGGCTTTCAAACAATAAGATGACATTCAAATAGCGAGGGATGTTGTTATTATAATATAAACATTTCAAATTAGTCACTAGTTCTCGACTTATTAATTCTCCACTAATAAAAAAAATAAAATTTAATTAATTATTCCCTAATTTGCCATTTTATCATTTTCATGTAATTATATAAATAAATTGTAATTTAATTTTATCATTTTTCATCAATTTCTTGTTTTTTCCAAGATTAATTAATTAAACCAATTTAATTAAAAATTCTTAGTTCTCAATTGCTCTAATTTAGTTTTTTTTCATCAAAAAGGCTAATAGCCTATATATATTATTTATTTATAAATAGTAGTTACAATATGTCTTTACACTTCAAAATTGATCAGACTATGATCAAACCATTTTGCTATTCTATGCTATCTGCTCAAAAAACTTATTTTCTATTACAAGCCATACTCATAGTCCTTTCTGTTGTATACATAGACATGTATTTTTTCAAAAGAAGCATATGTTGCAAATGTAGTAGCCTAGATGAGACATTTGCAATTGCTTAATGTGAAGATTTACCCAGGTAGAAGTACTTGCATGCCAAAATGTTGCTTAACAACACCAAAAACCCTTTCATTCACCGCTTAAGATGAATACTGAATGCTTCAACAACGATGGATCTGCAACCATGTATATCAACTGCTTCTTTGCTTACCAAACCATAAAAGAACTGTTAAGGCCATAGCCTTATTCTTCCATTTGCATTCTCTCCACTGAGTTCTCACCTTGCACTTCATTCCCCTCTTCCATATTTTGAGAGTTGGCAATGAGATTCATGTGAGGGATTGCATGTGGTTGATGGAAATTGCTTGCCTGAAAAAGACGCATCAAAATATTTGAAGGTAAATTCTATTATAATTTTTTTAATATTTAATTCACATTATTTTCAATTCTTTGTCCATTTATTTCTAACCATTAAATCCAGCGATATGAATCAACACCAAACCACCAAACTCTAAAGGGGTTGATAGAGAAATATGATATAATAACCTTCCACAAAAAAATAGCGTTATCTTATTTCCTTTTGTAGACACATAAAAATGGCCTAGACCCACAAACCACATTTTTCTGTCCTATCATGCTTAGTCTCAACATAATTAAAATATTTAATTATTTCCTATAGTCTAAATTCAACTATTAATTAAATAGTTCTCAATTATTTAATTAATTCACATCTTTTATTCCTCCTTACTATTTAAATAAATAAATAATATTTATTTTATTTAAATACGTGGCTAATTTCCTATGTCTTTCTATAATTAAATAAATTCTTAAATTTATTTAATTATCACTTGTCCACTATTTCCTCCTAATTATTTAAATAATTAAACTTTATTTATTTATTTAAATACGTCATTAATTCCTAATGTCTTTTTTTTTTTCTTATAAGTGCGTGCTACCAAAAAAAGGGGTAGCTTCCAAGTACAACCAAGCATGAACAGTGTGAGCCTGCAGGCATAATACAACTCTCATTTCAGACTAATGAACCAAATACTGATAAATCTTTGCCAGGTGACTACCAAGCGCCATAATCTTCCTCAAGCTCCCCTGGTCAAGCCAGGATCGATTAGAGTCCAAGAATCTAGGGAAGGCCTCCAAGTTCGCATTCTTGACCCCCGCACGAAAGACTTCCCAAACATTAGACATAAAGCAAACCTGAGCCTCCTGACGCTAGTGTAGAGATTCCACTTCATATTCTTCACCTTCTTCGTCCTCGTCCAACGCCACAGCCGGATCGAAGTACAGGTGCAAGAAGCTCACCCAACCTTCCGCGCCCCCAGTTCTAAAGTTGCATTTCCTACAGCTTGAACGTTGGGAATCATTACAAATTCATTTAGTAGCACAATCACTTGTTCTTGAGATTCTATTATGTCCACCAGAGTCCCAACCTCGACCTCATAAATCCTCCCGTCGCACCAATGTCGTTCTGTGTTTAGTACTGTTGCCACTAACTCCACGACAGCGTTATGCACTTCCATATTCTGGATTGAGAAGAGCCTTTTGCATTGTGTCAAAAGAGACTCCTTAGCGCATGGGCAAGTCAAACCAAAATGGTAAACCATCTCTGCTCGACAACAGACACCTCAAGTATTCTTGGAAAGAATGGGGCGGACAATTCCTTCTTAAAAGGCCACTCCACCATAGCTAGGACCAGAAGATCATAGGTTACCCCACCGGTGACGGGCAACCCCCAACTAACAAGACACTTGGCTCACAGGGCCTTGGGAGGACCCAATGAAGCAACCCGATTATCACTATAATCTTTTGATATGATCTCCTGCAGGCCCGACTAGAGTATTGGGGCCAAGCCCGTGACTATTTTTGTCTTGTGATACCCCCCAATTTGCCAAGAAGTCTGCCGCCTTGTTTGCTTCCCTGTATACATGTGACAAAGAATATTTTGCCAGCTCATCTAACAATTTTTTGATTGGAGCTATCCAATCATCAATTCACCAATTTTGAGATCTTCCTGATGTTATTGCCTGAATACAAAGCAATGAGTTGCCCTCAACCTCAACCGAGTCTATACCGTTTTGAATGCAAAGCTGCAATCCGAGCCGTAGAGCCTCCATTTCTACTATATTGTTTGTACATGTCTCAAGCTTCTTCAATACGACCCACATGTAGCAACCCGAAGCATCCTGTATTATGCAGCCCGCCCCAGCACGACTAGGATCGCCTTTTACAGCCCCGCCAAAATTCAATTTCCATTTTAACCATATCGGGAAAGTCCAATGAATTTCTTTCCTATTGACCTTTGTTCTGCTAGAAGGTGTCACCTTCGAGATTTAGAGCTCATGCCACACCTTTTTGATCTCCTCGTCCCACTTTGAGAATTTTGTTTTGGGACCAACATTGATTATGTTGTTTTCCGTCTCGATGATAGCACTTCTAATTTTAGCAATAAGCTGCTCACGATCCAATACTTTCTCCTTGAAAATACGTTTGTTCCTTTCTTTCCATAAATGCCATACTAGCATGGAAGGTGCCAAAATCCATATTCCTTTCCAGTAACCATTGCTGTTCACATTCAACCAATTGGACAAGAAGTTCCCAAGTTTGTTTTGCCTTGGGCCCATGAGATTAAACGGACATTGCAGCCAATCCCAGCATGAGGAAGCCACTGGGCAAGAGAGGAGCAAATGGTCCATATTTTCATCAGTGCATTTACAAAGAACACATCTAGTTGGGCTAGCAATTTCCAGTCTCTTCAGTCACTTAGCTGTTAGGCACCGTCCATGTAAAGCCACCCATAAGAATGCCCCTGCTTTAGGCAATGTTTCCTTTTTCCATTAGAGCTTCGCCATCCAGGACTTATCCTTGGCTTGCATAGTTTGAATTCGGTACCCCAGTTTGGCCGAATATTCACCAGAAGCTGCACCGCACCAAATTATTGTATCCTCCCGATTATGCAACTTAATCGATCTGCTTTCTATTTCCTTGCATATTGTTGTTACCGAGTCTTGTGGGAGAGGAAGCAACTCTAGGTTTATCCATTTGAATCCCCCTTCCAATGGGGTTCCATCCGATTGGATGTAGTTTGCAACTTTAGAGCCAAATGTCGCTTGTAGCCTATCAAGGTACAAATCCAAATTGAATAATTTTGTCAGGCTTCGATAACCATTCCACAAATCGAGCCAGAATAATGCCTTCCTCCCGTTCCCTATTCTCCATGATAGGTGGTTGGTGATTAGAGTTTGATAGCTTAAAATATATCTCCAGGCCGTGGATCCACCATCTAGGTTTGCAGCAGTTAGAATTCTTGTGGGGTCCAAATTGTCCAAGTATTTATTCTGCATTATCTGACACCATACTTTTTCCGGAATTTTATACATTTTCCAAATGAGTTTGGCACCTAGTGCATTGTTTTGCAGATGAATCCTACAGAGACTAGCCCCGCCAGCTTCTTTTGATTTACAAGCCATGTCCCAACCGATTAGATGAATTTTCTTGTCAGGCTTCGAACCTTCCCACAAGAAATTCTTCAATATTTTCTCAAGGTCGATCTTAGTTTTCCCGGGGACTTCAAAGCAGGACATTGCATAGATTGTGATTGCCGAAAGGACGACCCTTGTCATAGTGATCCTCCCGGCTAATGTAAGCCAATTGTTTTTCCATGCCATTGCCTTATTTCTGCACTTCTCAATCACCTCTCCCCAATGCTTAGCTTTACATGTTCCATCGAATATCAACACAACAAGAAATTTGGATGGGAGTTTCCCAACTTTAACCCCGAGGATAGCCAATATTGCCTTCTGTGTTTGAGGCCTTGTATTAAAGAAATAGACACGATTTTCCCTATTCATCCGCTGACCCGACTGCACTTCGTACACCTTAAGAACCTTATTAATGCATCTGGCTTCTTTCAAGCTTGCTTCTCCAAGAAGGGAGGTATCGTCCGCAAATAGAGTGTGTGTGATAGGGTTCATGTTTGGTGCCACCTGCACCCCTCTCCATTCCAGCTGCTGGTGTTGGCTTTTTATTACACAGCTGAGGGCTTTAGCCATAATTACGAAGAGGAAAGGTGACATAGGGTCACCTTGTTTGAGTCCGTTAGTTGCCTGGAAGAAACCATGTTACTCAAAAAGATATTAAGGTTTGGGCCTTGGTTGTTGGCACTATAGGCAAGAAGACCCACCAGTTCACCAAGGAGCCTCCCCTTAACACCAGGGTAAGCAAACTCCATTGTTGACGTGGTAGAGAGTGACCCCACAAGGTTTGAACTTTGGTCATTGGCTCTACAGGAAAGAAGCCCCACCATTTCACCAAAGGGTCGCCCCCCCGTAAAATTGAGGGTAAGCAATCTCAATTGTTGACACAGTAGAGAGCGACCCCATGAGGTTGAACCTTGGTTGTTGGCACTACAGGCAAGAAGCCCTACTATTTCACCACAGGATCTCCCCCAATCTCAATTGTTGACACAGTAGAGAGCGACCTCGTGAGGTTTGAACCTTGGTTGTTGGCACTACAGGAAAGAAGCCCCACCATTTCACCAAAGGGTCGCCCCTTATATTCAATAAGATATTAAGGTTTGAGCCTTGGTTGTTGGCCCTACAGGCAAGAAGCCCCACTAGTTCACCAAGGAGCCTCCCCTTAACACCAGGGTAAGCAAACTCCATTGTTGATGCGGTAGAGTGTGACCCCGCGAAGGTTTGAACCTTGGTTGTTGGCTCTACAGGCAAGAAGCCCCACCATTTCACCAAAGGGTTGCCCCCATTTCTAATGTCTTCTTATAATTAAATAAATTCTTTAATTTATTTAATTATTGTCCATCTTGGCTTTTTCTGATTTTAAATAAAGTCATTTATTTAAAATTGTCCCACTTTCTATTTTCTCTCTCCAAGTAAATTATTTACTACCACATGGTCCCACCACTTTTGAATTAAAATAATTTTTAATTCAAAAGGTCAATCTAGTCCTTAAATCAAATAATTTCAAGTTATTATTTGATTCTCCAGCTTTTTCTTTTTCCATGCCCATTATTTCCTCATCACATGCATTCCTGTCCATTGATTTGATTTTTCTAAAATCATTTCTAAAATCAAATCTCAGCCATTCATTTCAAATTTTCCCTAATGTTGCCCTAACCCTAACTGTGGGTTCACATTTAATTCTAGCCATTGATCTTAGGGCATTTCTCATCTTTCAATCTTGGCCATTCATCTAAAATTGACTTTTCTATAAAAACACAATTTTAGCCTCATTTTGACATCTCTTGACTTCATTCTTTAGACATTTTCATGCTTTGGCTATTTTCTGCATCCTTTAGGCTTATTGCACACTTGCATACTTGCATTTGTAGCTTTTGAATAGTTGAATCCTTCAATATTTGCTTAGGACATAGTCATAGTCATAGGTTGCTCATAAAAAATCTGAGGGCAAACATCAACTTGCAACAAATGGAGAGGTACAATGCAGGTGATTCATGGAGGTTTTTGAAGACTTGGTGAGATTATTCCATGTTTTTATGCTATTTAACTCCTTTGTACTTCATTTTTAACTAGGGTTTTTGCTTGTTTATGCTTTATAATGCTAACCTAATATTTTTTCCTTAGTTACACTTTTAAATGCATTGCATTATAGAAAATGAGAGGGAGATCTAAGTCAGTCATGATGGAATTAGATGGGTTTAAGTAAATATTGGGTATGATAGTAGGGTGAATTTTAAAAAAATACATATACATAATAATTTTTATATAGGGACATAATATAGATATACATACAATATAATTACACGATGAACTTTTAAAATGTGGAAATTCTTCCCATCCTAGCTAAAATACAATCTCCTCTTCAAGTGTAAGGAAGGCTCTCCTAATTTGATATTCATGTTTCAATAATAGCTTTCAAAGAGAAGAAATTAAGTATACACTAACTTTTAAGTATCATTGTGTTATGGTTAGACTTACATTTAGAGAGGGCCTATGAATTAATGAAGGATTTAACAAGAAAATTGTAGTAATGCGAAAGTTTACCTTAGGTTAATAATATTCATATGATTTGGGTCTCTATCAAGTTGATGCATCAAAAATGTATAGAATGGTTGGGAATCACATTAAGGTAAGCAAGTAAATAATTTTAGGGAGGAGGAAATTTTGGAAATTGTTTTAATTCTACATTAGTATTAAATATTAACACAAAAAACAAATATTAAATAGTTGTATTCAACATAATTGAATGAATTTGAACTAGTTTTCAATAGGTTTAGGTCTCTTTAGTCATAATTGGTCTCCATGATTCATATAAGGACCCTAAGGGAAATCAATCCTCATGGTGCATCCCTTTAAGGTGTTTTGCTTTTGTTAAGCACATAAACCTAATTAAGATATCCTTGATGTTATAAAGGGTGAATTGGTCTCATCAAACTCATTTTCATTCTTCAACCTCCTTGCCTTCTAAGCAACATGCTTGTTGCAACATTGCAAATGTGACATCTTCAAGTGCACATGATAGGCATCATATCAATATGACATGAGTAGCAATTTAGTGTAACAATTTTTGTTTGTTTGTATCTATGCCCACTTCTAAAATTTTGGGCATGGCAAATTCAAATAAATATATCTAGTTAGGATGCTTTCAATGCTACACCCTTAATCTTAGAGTGTATATGTTTATGAGTAGTCGACATGTGGCTACCTTAACTTTTAATTAAGTCATAATATCATTAATATATTAATATTTCGTTAATTAGTTCAGCCTAGGGATTAAATCTTGATATCTAAGTCAACTTGAATGATATCCTAAGAATAAGTAGGGTATATTTAGGAGGTAGTGACTTTGATTTGATCATCAAATTGTGAAGTGTGTTCTCATTCAAGACATTTGGATTTTTTCTTCTAGAAGTGGTTTTTCATTCATAATTATTATAAAGTATTTACAAAATAATTCATATTAGATTCCTTTTTTCTTGTTATTTCACTATAAGTGATATGAGAGCATGATCTTGGCACTGTGAAGGAAGGGTAATTTTTTTATTAAATTAGAGTTAAGTTTTGGAAGAAAATATGTCTTTGATTTTTTTTTCTAATATTTAAATAGATTTTTCAAGGACATATTGAAGCTACTGTAGTCCAAAATTTAGAGAAATTAGAGTATAATTAATCAATTTACTGAAAATAAAGGGTTTCCATTAGATTCACTCTCAAACTTGAAAATAAGTTAATTTCTTGATTTTTTTTCTTTTTTTTAGTGGAGGTGAGATCTAGGCCCTAGCAAGTTATAATAAGAATATTAGATTATTCTAATTTAATTTGTGTGATTTATTACCAAATATATATTTTGAGATCACAATGGGACCTAGAACAAGAACTAAAAAGAATGTTTTCACACCTAAAAAATCTCAGGATAAGGGTGGTGCAGAAATTTAGGATATTACTCGTAATAATGAAATCAACAAGGTTAAAGAATAATTTTTGTTAGTGAAGGACATAATTGAATGAATTTCATAAGAATGATATGCATCACTTTATAGGATATACACATCACCTAATAGGAGATATATTGGGCATGCAAAGCTTTTTTTTTTTGATCATATAGGTTCTTATATATGTAATAAATCAAGCTTATAAATAGACTTTTTAAGAAAAAGAGGTTGATCATTTAGGCTAGCTAATCTAGATACAAATTCTAATACTCATATGGGATATAAGAACTTGTTTCCAAAGGTGGATGGGTAAAAACACAAATTTGTGTTACAATTATATAAAGATAATGAAAAACACACATAAAATTCTTAACTTAAATTGTATAAAAGTATTTTTTATGTTTTGAATTTCAAAATGACATAAACTAATGAAATGTAGAATTCCTAATGAACTATATATTTGTAATTTTAAAATTTCTTAAAAAATTAGCTTGATATATTTTTTATAAGTTTAAGAGTAGAATTTGAATTGTTAATTTTTTTTTTTTAAAATGAGGTTGATGGGATGCTAGAAGAAAATGAGCAAACAATTTTTTTCCCTATTTTTTCTCCAAACAACTAACTTCAATATCTAGTGTATGGAAAAAAAAAATTATCGATTTTTTTTTAACATATTTTTTATGAGACAAAAATTGTCTAATTTTTTATTTCTTAAAATAAAAAAATAACTTTTTGAAGAGGATTCTCTCCTCTAGTGCACCGTATATTTTAAATTTTTATAAATGCTTTAATAGTTTTTAAAATTTATAATCATCCACATGTTTGATTATAAAAAAATACTTATAGTAAATTTAAAAAATCATAATAAATAACCGAAATATAATATATATATATTTTTGAATTTTGGACTCTGTGCTCTACAAAAGGGTATTTTTATATTTTTATGAAATTACTCCTAATTGGAGAAATTTAAAGTTGAAGTTGAACTTTTTCTAAATTTTCTCCAAAAAAAGGGGTTAAGCTACCACATAGGTAACCAAATAAATAGTTTTAGTAGAAAGGGTTTCACCCAAAACCTTTTTGCTAAAAAATTACACAAATCTAATCACATTTCAAATTTCCAATGAGAAAACCTTTATTTTATAATTTCAAGCAAAAGGGTTTCATCTAAAACTATATGCGCAATGTATATGCCATGTGGTTTCAAGAGAAATTGTTTGATCTAAAACTATTTAGGGAAAAATTGTTTCACTCGAAACTATTTAGTTGACTAAAAGTGGCAAAAATTTAAATATTTACCTAAATATACACATGTTTTATGGTAATGACTTATCAACTTGGATAAATCAAATGAAGAACTATTCTAATGTGTCAAATTTGAAGTATTTAAAAGGCGACAATGAATTATTTATATCTACAACTAGAATAATTTGTTTGATGTCATTGGCCATGTGCTCAATGGAAGAAAAATTCTCTCACTATCCTACAGGATGAGGAGCTATAATCATAGTATAAAAAGTCTAATGTAGATAACTACTTCAACTAGCTAGCTAAACTTTCTCAAATAGGATCAATTAGGGATTATATTAAGTAATTTCAAAAAATTACATGAGAGTAGATAAAATTTCAAAAGAGAACTTCAATGAATTATTTTTAGGTGGTCTCAAAGATCATATCCAATATAATGTACACTTGTTTAGTGCTAATTTTATATCTAGGTCTATTATCCTCACACACAATATAGAGGAGAAGTTTTTAGTTCTTAGAGGGAAAGTGCTTGATGAGATAATAGACATACTTTTTAGTACAATCATTACCTCAACCTACCAAATTTACTTTGCAATAAAAGGTTTATGTTTTAATTGTGATGTAAAATACAGTTGAGGTTATAATATGTTAGAAGGAAATTATTCTATGTTGAAATTAAAAATGTGGAATAAGAGGAGGAAGAGGTAATATTAGATTGAGATAATGATATAGAAGAGGAATATCAAGATACACCTTGAATCATCTCTTTTCATGCACTTGCTAGATTTAGTGCCTCATAAACTCTCAAAATGATGGGTTTCCTAAAGAAAGAGAGAGTAACAATGCTTATTGACTCATAAAGCACTCATAGATTTATTAATAAAAATTTAGATACTTTCTTAGTTGTTTATATACTCTAGTATATAATTCTATGTCTAAATTGTAGATGGGGTACTATCAATTGTTAAGCATGGGAGAATATAAGAGTGATTTCCAAATGTTTATTATTCCCATGGGTGCAATAGATATAATTTTGGGAGTATAGTGGCTCATTACTTTAAGAACAATTGAGATAAATTGACTAGAGTTATTCATGAGATTTAAATTAAAAGGAAGTAATGTGGAGCTAAGAGGGTTATGCACAATGTCCACATGGATGATAAACTCTCATCAATGCAAATTTTTTATAAGAAATAAGCTAGTGGATTCATGACCTAATTATTTGTATTAATAGCCTATCAATCAAATGCTCCTACAAATCTAGATTTACAAATAATTATAGATCATCATTTAATAGTTTTTGGAGATTAACTCAAATGACTACCTCCTAAGAGGGATCATGATCATTCCATAAAACTAGTGTTTGGGAGCCAACAACCTAACATCATCCCTTACACATCCATATACACAAAGAAAATGAGATTGAAAAGATTGTACAAGAGATAATAGAGGCAAGTATTATCAAGCATAGCTTGAGTGCTTACTCCTCTCGTATGTTTATGGTGCATAAGAAGGATTAAAGTTAGTGTATGTTCCCAAAATATAGGGTGCTCAACATCTAGATGATGGAAGATAATTTTCCTATTGTAGTCATTGGTAATTTACTAGATGAATTGAATGGAGCTATATTTTCTACAAAGCTAGATCTTAGTTAGGTTATCACCAAATTTAAATTAAGGAAGATTATATTCCAAATACAACATTTAGGAGTCATGAGGATCATTAATAGTTTCTTGTGATTCCATTTTTGAATTAATAAATAAATCCAAATCTATAGCCAACATCAATGGATAAAAGTCAAAGTTGTCTCACATTTTTATATGGCCAACACTAATATAAATTTTTAATTTAAATCAGTAGAAAGTGAAATTCATGTTTTCAACTTTGAAATGATGTAAACTAATAAAATATAGTTTTTCTTTGCAAATATAATGTTTGTATTTTTTAAAAATATTAAAAATATTTGTATGTATTACAATTAAGTTGTTGATAAAATGTTAAAAAAGGAGGTTAAAGGGGATGCCACTCTTTATAGAATATATATTTTTTCTTTCATATTTTGTGTATTTATACCTTAAATTTTTAGTGCAAGGATTAGTTTTTTCCCATTTTGATATATATATATATATATATATATATATGTATGTATGTATGTATATATGTATGTATGTATATATGTATGTATGTATATATATATATTTATATATATGTATGTTTATATATATATTATATATATATATATATACATATATACATATATTATATATATATATACATACTTACATACATATATATGTATACATACATACATACATACATACATACATATATATGTATATATACATATATAGATATATGTATATATAAATATATATACATAGATATACACATACATATATAGATATATACATGTAGGAGTTGATAGATAACCCCATAGCTCCTAGAAATCACTTGCAACGAAAACGCCTATCACTAAGAGAGATCAAAACAATTGATTTGATATGCAACCATGAGAGAATGATTGACCCAGAAAAGCAATTGTATATGCATTGAATTGATATGAATTAATGATTAAAATAAAAGGGAATGCTCATAAAAGAAAAAAGACAAACCCTAGATGAAGATTTGATTATATTATGACAAGTGTCCTTATCCTATGTAATGGGACAACTTGACCTATAAATAACCCAATCTAATAACAAAAAAACACTTCTAAATTTAACTTAAGTAATTAAAGTAAAAGGGGCCTAATAATTAATCATTAGGTGATTACCTATTTACTACAACACCACCCCTTAAGATCAACTTAGGGAGATGAAAAAGCCTAATGAATAATGCAATGATGGATGCATGGATGGGTCTTGACTTCAAGGCCTAGTGAGGTACCTATGCATAAAAAATTTAAATTTCTCATAACTAGAGAAAAAAATAAAACCACAAGGGTAAAAGCTCATCTCCAAAAGAGAGAAAATAAAATAATTGCAGTAGGAAATTAGAATAGAACGATGACTCAATGTGATCACCCAAGGGATACTTCTATCACACAAGTAAAATAGATGTCCCCTTAATAAGAGAGAGAAAATGAGGAAATTAATCCACCTCATAATGAAAGAGCCCATTTGTGAATGATGAACACTTGAAGACAAAACATGATCCAACAACATTCATCCCCTTAAGAAAGACATATACATTGGTGATTGGAGAAGCTATTCCCAAAATTTTGAAGAATCTAGAATCCAAATCCAAATGATGTGTGCCTCTAAAAGCTGCTGAAGTGTCCACATGTCAGATTTAGATGATGTTAACCCAAAATCCTATGCATACTGATGTAAAAAAAGCTCAAAAGATGATGTGGCTATCAAGAAAGAGGAGATGGATGTACTCAAAATAATCCTCCTGTAAGGGGGAAAATAAGCATAAGGAGACAACAATGAAATCAAATGAAAGAGATCAGAGCAAAGACAAATTCAAACCTACTCATGAAATGAAATTATAAAGCAATGAATCAAGCAATGTAATCATGAAAGAGAACATAAGCTGAATTCACGAATTACAATGTGTTACCATCCCATGTTGAAGTGTATTCATATTGATGTCAGATTGCTTGGATCAACATGAAACCTCCATTCACTAGTACACAAACAACAATATATGACTAAATAAACTGCTAAAAATTGCATATAAATGACTAACTTTAGTCATGCGACTATTAGTGGTTTATTTGTAGTCATTTATAACACCACTAAATTTATGACTAAATTTTTTTAGTCATTTATCTAGTGATTGATTTTAGTCATTAATTTGGTCATTGATTTAGTCATTGATTTAGTCATTAATTTAGTCATTTATATGCAATTTTTAGTCATTAATTTAATCATGGTAGTGATTTATTTAGTCATATATTTGTCATTTATTGTTGTTAATTGGTCATTTATTTAGTCATGGTAGTCATATATTTAGTCATATTTAGTCATATATTTAGTCATTAATTTAGTCATATATATTTAGTCATATATTTAGTAATTAATTTAGTCATTATTTTAGTCATTAATTTAGTCATTACTTTAGTCATATATTTAGTCATTTTTATTTACTGGTTTCCATTAATTGGTAGTAAATATAGTCATGAAATGAATAATTTATTAAATGCCATAAATTTTATAATGTAAAACTAACATAATATTAAACTTGAACTAAAGCATAAAAGCAAATAAAAATATTGCATATACGAACAAACTACAACATGCTAGAATTAAAAGATTGATTCAACATCATGATAAATAAATGTAATCTGCAATAAAAAATTTAATGCAAATATATATATCAAGTTACAAGATGTCAAAGCTGTCTAAGAGTATATATGTGAATATAATTAGAAATGTCAAAGTTGTCTAAGAGTTTCCAACTCTTTCAAATACACCATGATAATTAAGATCTCTGAACAACACATTCAAAATACTACATAAAGCAGTGAGCCAAGATGTCTAACATTAACTAGTACATGATAAACATGTTCAACTATGCCATTTTTTACAAATATTTTAGTGGCCATTGTGTGAAGGTTCCCTCTTTCTCTTTTAGATGAATAGCTCCATCTATTTTGTCTTCATAAACAAGGGGTATGTTACTTGTGACCTTTAAAATGTTTACATTTGCATCCCCCGTTCCTTTCAAGTTGACTCCATGTACAATAGATAGGGAGTGAATCCGCCCAATGCCCACAACATCACCATCAAACGGATCCAACACCCTAACTTTATCCCCTTCTTTGAGTTTATCGTTAATACATTTCTACAAAAAGAAAAAAAAACACATTATATTAGATAGGTAATGATTACCCTTGTTTGCATAATAAAACAACCATTACTTAAATAGTACTTGCACGTGTGTTAAAATAATTGCAAAAGGAAAATTTCAAAAATAATTGCAATGATCTAATTTACTAAAAAACCAACACTCATAGCAGTGCTTACAATGTTACTATTAGCTTCATGCTAATCAGATACAAAGACCACAAATATAAACACTGCATTACCATGCACGCATACTAGACACATAAGGTTATGGCAAAACTATTACACATAAAAAAGGTAGCTAATGCACAAAAACAAAGAATGCAATATGAGAGCACTACTACTACTACTGCAAGGTGAAGGTGAAATACATTGGGATGTAAAAATAGTGGCATTAAAGCTTTGAAACATAACCCCATTCAGTCAACATAACCTTGTCAATGATGACATATAAAAGAAGAACAAAAAACAAAATGTATCTAGGTAACATGTGACAACCATTAAGAGCAGTCATTGAGGAAACAATGCAGTCTTTCTCTGTGGCTTTCATAGCAACAATAAAGGAGTAACATATAAGGTTGGATGTAGAGGTCACATAAATAATAAAGAAAGATCCTTTCACTATTAGAAAATAGTGTAAGAGTATTCAAAAATAAGTCAGGAATGATGTCCAATGAACAAGTAGCAGTAGCAGTGAGTTTCATGGCCATAGCAGTGAGTTTAGTGCAAGGGAAATGAGTTTTATGGTTGTAAAAACGAGTTTAATGGATCGAGCAACAAATATTATTACTAAACAACAAGAAGAAATTAAGAGAAAGTGGCAAGAATATCAAAAGAAACTTTTTTTTAATAACAACCATAATGAAGAGTTAAAATAGATTTGTGAAGGAAAGAACAACATGTATCATCCAATGAAAGAAGCAGCATGCTAAGTTCAAGGTGTTGAAAAGGTCAATTACAATGGCCTAAAACATAGTCAAGCATCATAAAGTATTAAAGTGCCAACAATCCCCACTGAAAAGTGACAAATTAGGTACAATGATTGTTCTACAAATTACATTCAATGTTTTAGTTGTCTATTCACTATTCTATATGCTTGTTCACTGTTTGGGATCATAACAGTCATTAATACAGGAAGGGTTTTAGAATCAAGGAAAATTAACATTTCATAGCACTCACCTCAAGTTTAGCACTAGTAGTACTATCAATATCATGCATATACTCCTCAAATTCAACACAATCACTGTCAACATTGTCTTGAAGTTGTGTAGCTTTGCGAAGAGCTCTATTGACATGGTCTTTTCCTTTTTGTTCTACTTTCATATAATTTCCCTGCATGTGGTTTAATCATCATGCAAAGTTAATATAAGTCAAGTAAAGAATGCAAAAGCTATAAATTTTTGTCCACAACTATTATATTACCTCAACTTCAACACAACTATGATTGACATCAAGGCGTTCTTGTTTTCGTGCTGCTTTGATAAAATTGCTCTACATATAGTTTAACTATCAAGGAAAAAAATATATCCAGATGAGTAATTTATGTAAAAAGTAGTTAACAGAGCCTTTCCAAGCATAAAAGTCACAATAGGTGGAATGGGTGAAAATCCATTTTTGTAGACTCACAAACCCTCAACTCTATCTTTATAGACCCATTTCAACAATTTGACTAAAAAATGCACAAAACTCTTCAAGAATCCACCAAATCAGAAAAAAATTGAAGTTAACTCACCCAACCACCTAATTCATGCAAAAGAGAACAAGGAAACCCTATACGGGCAAGTACAGAAGCTTGGAACTGTAAATAATCAGAAATTTTTGAGAAAAGAACAAAATTTCAAGAGTTTTATTATTGTTTTATGATCCATAGCAGCAAAGATATTTTGGGGAAAAATTGGCAAACCAAAAGTATAAGATTTTTTGAAAAAATCAAGAAAAAGTTTAGAAAAAATCAGGAAAAAATCAGATTTTTAAAAAAAGGTAAAAATTGTAGAACAAGAGATAAAAACTATTTTTTTGAAATTGAAAGGCATTTCCATAGCATAGAGATATAGAGAGAAAATAAAATAAAGAGTTTAACTAATGAATTGTAAAAAATAGATTTTGGTAGTTTATATTCATATCATTGATTACTTTGCATTGCACATCTTTCAAACTCAAAGCATTACTTCACATTGCATAACTAATAAATAGATGCTGATAGATGAGAAAATTTCAATTACAATATAGTTTTTACCAATTTAACCTAAGGAGTTATGCAATTAATTCACATTGTATAACTAATAACTAGGAGTAGCTGCCAATTGCATTTGCTTGTCATGGCATTCTATGAGACCACATTTCTTTGAGGCATTTTTTCAAACAGTTCACTGCCTTGTCTATGCTATTGCATTTTTCATACATGTCTACTAAAGAATTTTGTCAAACAGTTTACTGCCTTGTTGCTATAGCTAAAAACCTAAAACAAGTTCTTTCAAACAAGCTATGGATGCTTGGAAAAAATCTATCAAAAGCATAATAGTAAGCAATAGCATAGACAAAGCAATGAACTATTTGAAAAAATGCCTCAAAGAAATGAGGTCTCATGGTGATGGAATGCCATGACAATCAAATTGATTTTGATTGTCATGGCATTCCATCACCATGAGACCTCATTTCTTTGAGGTATTTTTTCAAAGAGCTCACTGCCTTGTCTATGCTAACACATTTTTCATACATGTCTATCAAAGAATTTTATCAAACAGTTCATTGCTTTGCTACTATGGCTAAATGCCTAAAATAGGTGCTTTCAAACAAGCTATGGATGCTTGGCTAAAAGCTTGCATATTTTTTAAAAATCGGGATTAATCAGGGTTTTTTGCAAATTTCTGCTTCTATGGCCCACATTGCCAAATTGTCACACCCATAAATGAGTTTGAGAATCCATAATCTTTCCCTGTTCCTAAATAAAAATTAGCACTATCGGCCTAACAATGCCTCATCGGAAAAACCCCCATCATAGCCTCACCGATGGCCCGATGAAAGTAGTTAATAACCTAGTATCGGTGTAACAATACCCTATCGGGTTGACTCCTAAGGCATCCTCCTCGATAGACCGATAGAGTAAAAAAAAGAAAGCACATCATTGTAACACATGAACATTGGTGGAATGAATGTTTGCATTCCCTCGATGGCCTGATATAATGAATATTTGCATTCCCCCGATGAAAGTAGTTAATAACCTAGTATTGGTGTAACAATACCCTATCGGGCTGACTCCTAAGGTGTCCTCCCTAATAGACCGATAGAATCAAAAAAAGAAAGCACATCGTTGTAACACATGAACATTTGTGGAACAAATGTTTGCATTCCCTTGATGGCCCAATATAACGAATGTTTTCCCTAACCCTAATTGCTGGTTGTCACATTTAATTTCAACCTTTGATCTTAGGGAATTTCTCAACTGACAATCTTGGATATTCATCCAAAATTGACTTTTCTATAAAAAGGAAATTTCAACCTCATTTTGTCACTTCATACCTCTTGACTTCATGATTTCATGCTTCAGACTTTAGGCTTGCTTCATACTTGCATACTTGTAATTGTTGAGTAGAAATCCTTCAATATTTGCTTAGGTCTTAGTCATAGTCATAGTTGCTCATCAAAATCTGAGGACAAACATCATTTTGCAACAAGTGGAGAAGGGAATTGTGGAGGGCATGAAGGGTGTTTGGTAAATATTTTTCTTTGTTTTATGCTCTTTTACTCCATTGTACTTCATTGTTTAGCTAGGTATTTGTTTATGCATTTATTTTCATGCTAACAAAGATTTTTTCCTTAGTTACACAACTCATAGGGAGTCTTTGTGCTATTAGCTTTTTCTTGAACTCTATTAAGTATATAAATAGCAGTAATGAATTGATTCTCTCCAATAGACTTCTAGTAGATTTTCTTCTTTCATCATAGTCCTAGTAGCTTCTTGAACAATCCAGTTTTTCCTTTCAACCACTCCATTCTATTGAGGAGTTCTAGGGGTAGACAAGTGCCCTTTTATTCCATGAAATTCACAAAACATGTTAAACTCATTGGAGGTGAATTCTCCACCTCTTTCAATACTCAAACATTTGATTTTCAAATCCATTTCATTCTCAACCATAGATTCAAATGCTTTGAATCTATTTGGTGCATCAGATTTCTCTCTAAGAAAAGTAGCCTATGTCATTCTAGAGTAATCGTCAATCAAAAGCATAAAATACCTATCACCTTGAAGATTTCTCACCCTTGTAGGACCACATAGATTTTTATGCATTAATTCTAGTAGTCCGATAATAGATTGTTCCTTTCCTTTGAAACTACTCCTTATTTTCTTTCCAAATTGACAATTCTCGCAAACAACATTGATAGGCTTCATAATTCCTGGTAGGTCTCTCACTACATGAACTGAACTGATTCTGACTAAGTTATCAAAGTTCATGTGACACATCCTCCGATGCCATAACCAACTATCATTAATCTGAGACATAAAGAAATGACCATCAACACCCTTAAGCTGATAGATGTTTCCATCAATCCTCTTACTAGTAGCAATCACACTTCTAGACCCTTTTCTAATCTCACATATTTCATCCTTAGACACAATATTATATCCTTTGCTACACATTTGTATAAAACTCAAAAGATTATGCCTTAAACCTTTAATATAATAAACATCTTTAATATTATGCTTGCCATCAATGATTGAACCTATTCCACAAATCTTGGCTCTTGAATCATCTCCAAATTTAACTAATCCTCTATCATACTTTTCAAGTTTAACAAACTTTCTTTTTTTAAGCAAAAGGTGAGTGACCTGTAGATATATTATTAATAATAAAAATTTACAATAGGTAATAGTTTATATGGTCCCAAAAATACCTTTACAATGATGAGCTATCTACCAACCCCTAGTTTGTTACTGAAAATGGGCTGATTATACAAAATATTCAGAAATTCACAAGAAAACTTGTTTTTTCAGCCTAAAACTAAGATAGAATTGGGCATGGACAAAGCGAACTAAGCATCCTTGCATGGCCACTAGAATGAATTCTCCCTTATATCTTCCTATGCTATTAAGATCATGTCTGGGACATGACCACGCACCCTTCTTGCTCGAGCCAAATCTAATCTAAATTTTTTGAATCTGTTGCTCCAGAACTTGGTGCTCTGGAAACTGTTGCTCTAGAATTTTGGCCTCGAGAGCAACATTCTTCTTACCCTTAACATGATCAATATAAAAATCAAAGGTCTATATCTTATGAATCCATTTATGCTGCTACTCTTTAAGGGCTTACTGCTCTGATACCATTGAAATATCTCTAGCCAAATTTGAACTTGTTTTCTAAATCTATTGCTCCGGAACTTGGTGCTCTGGAAACTGTTGCTCCAGAATTTCATCAATTTTTTTTTCTTGTAATATTTTCAGCATCTTCTTGTCTTTTCTTTTTATATTTTCAATATATATGAAGAGGAAGTCTAGAAGGGTGAGCAAAAAACACCCCAACTGACGCCACTTTGCTTTTTCTTCATTCCTCCATGAGTTCCGAGGAGTTTTCTCCTTGTCCTTTCTCTTGGTCTTCTTCCCCATGCTTTTATTGTGAGCTACATTCCCTGTGTCCCAAATCTATTGTTCAACATGCACAATGTAACCATCATTCTCTTCTTTCAGACGTGTTGCATGTTTAACAAACTTACTTTTGTCTTCAGTCATGTGATTAGAGCAGCCACTGTCAACAACCCAATAGTTCTTATCCTGTTTTACATGAAAAGAAGAAACCAAAGTACCTTCAACCTTCTCTAGAACACTTTCCTTCAGACAACTTTCAGAGTTAGCAAAAGTAGATTCATCTTTTAAAGCCAATAACAAGCATTAATTTTCATCAAAATCTCCATAATCAGATTCATCATTAGAAATGCCAACACATTCTTTGACATAGTAACTTCTTTTAATCATCTTTCCTTTGTTCTCCTTACTTTTATTGTTCATAGCTTTGTTTGAAGATCTTGAAGCATAATGAACTATATTTCCACAACTAAAACATTTGAAAGGTAGTTTACCTTTGTACTTACCAGTGCCCTTTTTCATTCTTCTTACAAAGTTAGTTTCCACATCATCAAGATCTTCTCCATCCGAATCTTCAACCTTTTCTAATTTTCTAACCTTTAAAGCAGTCTCTACTTTTGTACCATTTTTAAACCAAGTTTTCTCATTTCAAATGAAGTTAGTGTACCAATCAACCGATCTCTAGAATAAGTATTAAAATTTACAACTTCCTCTACAACATATACCTTTTCACTGTATGAATCAGGAAGAGTTCTGAGAACTTTCTTTACCACCCTAGATTCTTTGACTTGCACACCAAGACCTCTTATAACACTTACTAGCTCATCAACTCTTTGCATATAGGTTGTAATTGTTTCATCTTCAGAAATTTGTAGGGTCTCAAATTATGCTTTCAGATTCTCTAACTTTTCTTATTTAACCTTTTCATCTCCTTCATAAATTCTCTCTAGCTTATCCAAAACTTCTTTAGTAGTCTTAAGATTCATAACTTTAACCAATTTAGAATTTGAAAGACTATTCACTAGAATAAATCTTTCCTTTGCATTTACCTCACGTGCCTTGATCTCATTACTTGTGCTTGGACCATTTGGAGGTGCAACATATTGAGTTTTTATTGCCTTTTCATTTTCAAATCCATGAGATGCCAGATATCCTTCCATCTTTTTCTTCCAGAATGTGTTATGCCTTGCATAACCACCTCATTTTATTCTGGAGCAAAATGGGTCTCCCTTTTTCTTTTCCCTTTGGCCTTTGGTTTTCTGCCTTAGGTGTTTTCTTTCTAAAGTTCTGTCGGAGGCAGAACCGGGACCAATACCAGACTTAGAATTTCCTTCCAAGTTCTGGTCTTGTTCTGTTCCCAGTTCCAGTTTTGACTATTCTTTGTCTTCTTCCTTTGTTCTTTCGCGGAGTCAGGTCCCGGTCCGATTTGGGGTGTTGAACTTGCTTCGGGTCCCATCCCGGGTCTGACCCCACCTTTTCTCTCTTCGTTGGTCTTTGTTGGTTTTTGTCTCCCGTGCCTTGGGTGTTTTTGGCCTGGTGCACCTTTTTTTTCTTTTTGTGTTCGTCGGACTTGGAACCGGAACGAGAATCGAACCTTGAAAATTTTTCAAGTTTCTGGTTCAGGTTCCGTTTCGATCCCAATTCCACGTGTTTCTTTCTTTCATTTTTCTTTTTCTTCTTTGTTTCATCATGGGGTTTTCCATCCTTTCTCTCTCTCTTTTCCTTGTCCTTTCTTTCTCTTTTTGGATGACGTCGGAGGCGGGCCTGGAACGGAATCCGAACCCGAAACTTGAAAAAGTTTCTGGTTTGGGTTTGGTTCTGGTCCTGATTCTGCTTTATCCATTTTCTCTCTCGTCCCCATCTTGACTTATTTCTGCCTCCGCCAGCTTTAAGGAGGGCGGTGTGTTGTTGGTTCAAGTCTGGTTCTGGCTCAGTTGGAATTCGGGTTTTCTCCTGAGTTCGGGATTTTCCACCCCATCTGGATTTTCCTGGATCTCACTTGAACTTTGGTTGAGCATTGTGGTTCGTGGATTTTCATTCTTCACGAAAATCCATGTGGACCAGATTTTCGTAGATTTCTTTCTCCCCCAAATTTTCTCGGATCTCGCTCGAGCTCCAGCCGAACGCTGTTGTTCGGGGATTTTTGGTCTGCGTGGAATTCTGCGTGGACCAGATTTTCCCAAAATCTCTGAGGCCTTTGAGGAGATATACCTTCTTCACAGATTTCTTTCTCCTTCAAATTTTCCCGAAATCCGTTGTTCCCTATTTTTTTTGAGTTTGTTAGAATTTCTTCTCCTTCGCGGAAATCCGTCCCGCATGGATTTCCCTGGAATATGTTGAAATGTGAATAAGTATGGAGTAGTAGGACTAGTTAATAAGTGGTGATGCATTTTTTTGATTCATTTATGCTATTTTGAGATCTCACATGCTCTTCCTTGATTGAAAATGATCGGATTAAATTTCTAATGGGTGTTTTCATGCTTATTCTGCTGGAATCCGCCTGGCTCAGAATTATCTGAAATTCCTCCCTAGCTTGGATTCTGCCGGTCGGCCTGAAACCTGAACTCTTTGTATGATCATTTTGTTTGAAGTTTTAAACGGTACCCTACTGACATAGGATTCATTTTAATGATGATTTTGTTTAATTAACTTCTGTTTGTGTGATCTTTACTGTGGTTTCCATTGTTGAATGTAGGGTTAAATCACATACATGATGATATTTGTCAAGGGAGCTTAGTTGGGGTGCATTCTTTAATCCACTTGGTCATGAAAAATCAGCTAAGGCAAAGTCGGCAGGACCCTGGCGATGTCCCAACGATCAAAAATTATATGTAGGCATTAATCGCCAAGACATCATTCATCATCTTGGCAACTAAGAGTTTTCTATCGGCATAAGGTTTTCTCCCTGCCAAGAAGTATCGACGAATTCACAAGGTCTCACCAACTAGCAACACTAGGCTAACACTTCGGCATGAGATTTCCTTCGGGGAGAAGTCTTGGCGACTTCCTAACATCTCACCGACTACCACATAACGAGCAAACGCTTCGGTAGGAGTCATCTTCTTCGCCAAGAAGTCTTAGCAAAATCTTCAGGTCACATCGACAAAGCACAAGAGGAAGTCTATCAGGGTGAGGTTTGGTAGTCTTGCCGACTCATAAAGTCTCACCGACATATTGTTTCATCGGTAAGAGAATCAAGTTGTAACGGTGACAAAAGATCTGCTTATGGAGATCCCTTGGCGAAGCATAATGTATCTATAGGACATCTCCCTGATAGTGGAATGTTACGACGACACCAGTAGAGAGAAGGAAAGCATATCGGTATGACCACAAGAGGGGTCTTGGCGACCGCAGAGTTTGGTGAAAGAGGGGAGTTTGCCATAAGGTCTCCTCGAAACATCAAAGTTACCCCGACATACAGAATGGGCCCACCGAGAGGTAAGGAAGACTTTGCCATGAGGTCCCCGTGACAAAAGTGCCATCGACATAATGATCTAAGATTGCTAAAAGGTCTCGGCGACCACAAAGTGTCTCCCCGAAACGATAGGAGATCGCAAAAGGATAATGCTCTCGACAAGATGTCTTGCTGAAGAGCAGAAGTCATGCCGAAAGGCTGTAAATCGGGGAGACTCGGAACGAATGCAATAGGATCAGTAGGATGTCCTACCAACCTGAGAAGGTCTTGGCGATACCGAAATTCAGCGAAGGGAAATGAATGTGGCGAGAGGTCTTGCCGATGATCAAAAGTCACGCCGAAGATAGAAAAGGGAGGGCTCGGTAAGAAGAAAGGGGATTCGGGATAAGGTCTCCCTGAAACCATGAGGTCTCCTCGACAAAAAACAAAAGCTCGACATGATGTCCTGCCAACCCAAGAGGGTTTTCCCGATGCAAAGTAGGCTCGGCAAGAATGAAAAGGAGTTCGCTGAAACTTTTGTCGACATGAAAATGAAATCGCCATGGGATCCTGAGGTTCACCGAGATGTCTTGTCGAGAGCATGCAGTCTTGCCGATAGGTTTTGTGAGCTCGATGTGACTTCTCTAGCCCACCGAAATGTTTCATCGAATGACCCATGCTATGCCGATAACTGTTATAGGATGAAATAGCATCGGGGAGACACCGATGGTGTCTCATCAACATGCGATTTAAGGTGGTCTGCTCTTGATTGCTCGAGAATCTGGCGTGGCATGTGATCATCCAATTAGAGAGAACCAAGAAGGGCCATTGAAAAATTGACTGCCCCTGTGGAGAAGACTAACATAATGTAGGCAAGATGGTTTCCTTTTGAGATCACTAAGGGATGAATCTATTCGGACAATGGTGTTCAGATCTACAAGAGGGCCCGATGGTGTTTCCAAAAGATGGTCAACGTATAGAGTAGTCCCAAAAAAAAAGGAAGCCGAGTGACAAAAGAAACCATGACTCAAAGGGATAGTTGTGGTGACCACTGATAGAGGTAGATCGTTATTAATGTAGATATTCAGAGCATTAAAGGTGACCCCAATAGAGTTTGAGGGTGGACATGAAGATGGGAGAGTTAATGTTGTAGCTGCCAAAAGATCTAAAAGGCTTCTCTTGCGTAAGAAATCCTTCATCAACATGGACGAGGCTCCACTTTGAATGCAGTTTTGACTTTCCTTAGAAAGATCTAAGAGTTGACTCTCCTACAGTCTGCAGATATTTTGTAAACCCTAGTGCAGGGGACAACACATTCCTTTGGTACATTCTTTATATAAGGCATTCTTGCCTTTTTGTAAAGGTTAGAAAGTGGTAGATAGAGAAATTTTATTGTTAGAACTTCTAGATTAGAACTTCTAGGATTAGAGAAATTTTAGACTAAGAACTGTTAGGAGTTAGTTAGTTAACAGAAGGAGATAGAGTTGCATCTTGATTCTTAGTAATAAGAGCTTCTTTTGTCTTCTTGGTTAGCAGTTAGATTTCAGTACAGGTTGTAATGTATTTTCTAAGTTCTCTTAGTGTAGTTGGAAACAATCTGGAGCCTCAGATTCTCTGTACACTGGTGATTGTGCCAACTTTGTAAATATTGCTTATCTATTTTATCGATAGTAGAAGCAATCAGAGTTTAATCTACTTCATGTTGTGTTCCTGAATAATATTTTTCTTAATTGATCATTTGATTTGTGAACTCTCCAAGGAATGAAATGTTATTTGTGTTTTATTTAAATGGTAGCTAAAAAAATCTGTTATGCGAATTAGCACTGTGAATGAAAGAGGCTGTGTGTCAATCACAAGTTTACTTTGTTCTGCAGTTTTGGTTTACAAATTCCTTGAAGTTAACAAGTCTGGTTAAGGTTGGATGAACTATTGTTCTTTTCTATTTCAAAACTCTGACTTATCTTTTTATATTTCTTTAAAAACCCTTGTTAGAGTAGGTTTTATTTCATGCTTGATCATAAAACAATCCAGAAGCTCAACACCAATAGGCCCCTTGAATATTACTATTGCATTGACCACTGAGTAACATCAACATAGCTGAAACCCAACTACAAAGACCTTGGGAGCTAAGGAATCCATGTGTTGCCTTTCTTTTACAAGAGAAGTAGAATAACAATATTCTTCTTGCATTGTTGTGGTGCCAAAATTGCCATCAACAAGAACTGGCCCTAGAAGGAGGGCCTAGAAGGGAAAGCTGGATAATCTGGGTATTCATCCTCAGAGAAGTCCCATAGAGTTCTTCGATTAGCTGAAAATCCACCGCCTTTGATAGAACTCAAGACCCCAATAAGACACAAGAATCATATGACTGGGGCAACCATCATACCACCTTTATCAGCTCCGCTCACTCCACCAGACTTTTCACCAATACCCCAGTGGATACCTATAAATCCACCATCACGTCCATCTCAATTATCATCATAGATGGTTCAACCCATACAACAGCTGGCTCAACCACCAACATCGCCACCAATGGCATTCTTTCAAAATAATCCCTCTCCATTGGGGACTATTCCTGGAGGTTTTTATGACCTGCCTAAGAACCCTGAGAAATTTTGTCCTAAGTACATTCATGGCGAGTCAAGGAGTGCTAAAGAACACATACAAGCTTTTAAGGATGCTTGTACTAGAGCTTAGATAGCCCACTAGGATGTTGTATGTAGGTTGTTTCCTTATTCCTTAGGGGATATGGCCTACAATTGGTACCTTAATCTCCCTCAAGGTTCTATTCTAACCTGGACACACCTTGAAAATGCTTTTATTAATTAGTTTAGAATCTATGTGGATCCAACTCTTTTATATCACCAATTCGCTACCATCAGAAAGGAACCAGGTGAACCTTTGCCTTTATTCAATACCAGGTTCCAACAAATGTATAGAAGATTGCAAGATCCCTATTTAATCACTGAGGATAGTGCCATTCAAGCTTACTTTAGGGTTATAGACCCCTTGCTTGGTTTGTTCTTGCAAAGGACCTATCAACCAACTGAGATTGATTCTCTATCCAAAGTCTATCACCTAGCTATCAAGCTGCAGCAACAAATCAATTTTCAACAAGGAGGTCTAGGAGGAGGTTTCCCTTCAATAGACTATCGGATGTCTAGCCCAACTCCTCTATTCAATACTGTCCCGGGAATGTCTCCTTCCCATTATGGACCTATATCTAAATTGCAAACTAAACCACCTATCCCATTCTTTGCTACTGGAACTCCTGATCTCTTTCAACAACCACAGGTTCCTCAAAGTTCCCATGGTCATCCTAACCAAATTGGAACACCAAATTAGGGTGGTTAGCCACCTGTTGCTAAGAGTGTGGAAGGTGAGAAGATAGTCTAACTTACAAAAGAGGTAGAAACCTTGAAGCAAGAACTGTCTCAAGTTACAAACGACATGGCTCAACTTTGGTTGAACCCTTCCCAAAACCAAGGGAACTACCCTAATCGAAGTAGCAACAATCAGGGTACTTATCAGAATAACAACAATTACAACCAAAGGGGTTACCAGGGCCAAAAATCCTCTAATTAGGGTTATTAGAATCAGAATAGAGGGTATAATCAAAGGCCAAACAACCATAGACAATGGAACACAGGGCCCAATAATGGGGGAGTCTCTCAAAACTATCAGGAAAATGAGGAAAGAGCACATACTACAAACGTGGTTGACCTCAACTTCATGACCAATTGGTGGAGACTGCATGATACTGCAACCCATTCTGAGATAAACTACCCTCAAATGGAGAAAGTTGTCAAGATGGCACACGAAGATGCCCACACATTCTAGGGGAATTCAAACAAAGGAGGTAATTCAATGGATACTGCAATGGCTTATGACATCTTTGAAGAAGAACCCTCATTCCCAAGGCAAGAGGAGAATGAACCAGAGGAAGATTCATACGATGCCCAATCCTTTCAGTCAAAAGGACACTTTCTGAGAAATCAAAGTAAGGGGCTATTCACTACATCAACACCCCCTAATCACACGGTGCCTCTAAATCAAAGTGCTGATAATAACCCTCCCCTGCCAAAAGGCTCGCCTGACCTCCATAACAAGGGTAATTCCTCTGCCATTTTCAAAAGTAATTCAAGTTATAACATGGAATTTGATGTTGTTTCTGAGATGCAGAGATAGAAAACTTCTTTGTCACTCTTTGAAATCTTGAAGTGGTTCCCTGCTCAAAGGGAGATAGTGCTGAAGGCTCTAGAACAAGCTGATAAGTTAAAAGGAAAGAGCAAGGTGGCACCTACTGGGGACGTGAATGCAGCCTTATACAAAAACAAGGTAGGTACTCCACCTTTCCTTTTTAAGTTTAAGATTTTTTGGCAAGAACCTACATAACTATTTATTAGACTCGGGGGCTTTAGGAAATGTCATGCCATTTTCCATATGCAAGAAGTTAGGATTAAACCCCATTCAAACCAATAAGAAGATCATTCAACTTGAAAAAATAGAGGTTAATGTGGTAGGGGAATTAAGAAACATACACGTTCAAGTAGGATCAAATCCCAGGATCCTAACCAACATAGATATTCAAGTGGCAGATATTCCTGAGACCTATGGTATGCTGCTAAGTTGAGATTTGATGAAAAATTTAGGGGGATATCTTGCCCTTGAATTCTCACATATGTGGCTATCATGGAAAGGGATTCCTAATCAGATTAGGATTGAAAGTGAGCCTCGCCTCAAGAATATTATCACTGAGTATGATTGTCTCAACGAGGTGGCTTACTTTGAGACTGAGATGGGGGTTTATAAACAAGAGGAAATCCTAACCTTCTCGGTTCTCAATGCTAAAGACATGTCAAAAAAAAAAACCCTGACCCTAGCATTGATGAAAATCAACAAGCTTTGGTTAGAAAGCTACAACAAGACCAACTGGTCTTAGAGGCAGATATAGATCTGCAAAGTCTCCTGCTCCCTAACTAGTGTAGGGTACATTATCAAAGTCATTTTGAATTGACTTGTCAACCTTGCATGGACATTTTAAATCATGTTTCCCAAGCTGAGGAAGCTGGCACAAGTCGCCCTGAGACCATTGCAGACTGCTTCTCATTTGAGGCCAAGGAAGCAACCATGTTAACCAGGGATACAATAATTTCAAAAGAAATCCCTTCTCAGATCAAACCTACTCTAGACACATGCCCAAATCACTATACCGATGAGGAGCAACCCCAAGGTTTGTTTAACACCCCTTCACCTGCAAATGTACCAAAGCCTAAAAGGTTAACCAAAGACACAAGCAGTTGTCAGAAGGATAGCCACAGGTCAGATGATATAACTAAGCAAGAATTGGAGACCGCATTTAAGGAGCTTACAAAACATCCTTCCCTTATACCTAAAGTAAAAGACCAAGGAATCCCACACCTGGCTCATTCTACTCAAGCACCCATAACAACTTCAAAAGAATCAACCCTAGGCCACGATCAGCTATGGACCCTTACATTTGATGGATCCAAATCTAAGACAGGCAGTGGTGTTGGAATTGTACTAACCAGCCCTCAAGGGAAAACCTTCTTTGCTTCTTACAGGTTGCAATTTGGATGCACAAACAACATGGCAGAATATGAAGCTCTGGCATGAGGACTGATGTTTGCACACAAGAAGAAGGTCACTACCTTGATGGTCAAGGAAGATTAAGAAATAGTTATTAGGCAAGTGCACAACTAATATACATGTCACAACAAGAGGCTGGTAGCATATAGGAATAGGGTATGGAACCTGATCGAGGACTTTGATGCTTTTGGGATTAGCTTAATCCCTAGAGAAGAAAATTAGGTAGCTGATTCCCTGGTTGTCACTGCAAGCACCTTGGAACCTATGCAAGGCTCCAAATTCAAAAGATTCTCAGTGGAACTAATGTCCACCCTAGTTGTTCCTGACAATATCAAGAATTTCTAGGTCTTTGATGATGATTGGCATATTCTGTCCTTCTTAGCAAGCTCAGATGTCTTTGAGGGGAAAATCAGTGATGATTCCAACAGGGATCAAGGAGATTGGAGCCTTGAGGATTGTGATGCAGAAGGGGTCCTTAATTTGAGAAGTAATAGTATTCCCAAGGGAATGGTGGCCTTGGAGAGAATTTTTGACTCAGGTCCAAGGGCTCAAGAGAAAATATCAGCTGAAGAAAAGGGAGGAGAATATGAAACAATTAACTTGGCCAATGCTGGCCTGGAAAGGAATGTTTGTATAGGAAAGACCTACCCTGAAGCAATTAGAGAAGACATACTAAGGGCGATTAAAAAGGATATTGCTGCTATTTCCTAGGGGTATGAAGACCTCCAGACATTTGATGTTTCTGTTATGACTCACACTATCCCATTGAAACCTGAGGCTAAACCTTTCCAATAGAAGCAACATCCTGTCAATGCTTTGATTGAACCATTGATCTATAAAGAAGTTCATAAATTACTCTTGGAAAGGATAATCTTCCCTATGTGCCATTCAACCTGGGTGGCTAACTTAGTCCTAGTTCGTAAGAAAAATGAGGAGATTAGACTATGCATGGACTTCAGAAATCTGAATAGAGCTTTAGAAAAGGATAACTACCCACTCCCTTCCCTGGATGAGGTACTAAAAACTATGAATTGAGCACAAATGATGTCATTCTTGGATGGTTACTCTAGATACAATCAGGTAATGGTCGAATTTGAAGATAGGATGAAGACGACTTTCACTAAAAAGTGGGGAACATTTGCATACAAGAGGATGCCTTTCGATTTGATAAATGCTGGAGCCACTTTCCAGCGTGCCACGGACATAGCGTTCAAGGACCTAATCGGTAAGTGCATCATTGTCTATATGGATGACTTGATAGTGTTCTCCAAGGATCGACTCAATCATGTCGCTGACTTAGCCAAAGTTCTCGAGAGATGCATCCAATATGGTGTCTCCCTGAATCCCAACAAATTTGTGTTCGGAGTTTCTGAAGGGAAGCTATTAGGGAACATAATTTCTGAAAGAGGGATTTCAATCGACCCAAATCTAGTCAATTCCATTCTGAAGATCGCCCGGCCATGATGCAAGAAAGAAATGAGGTCTTTCTTTGAGAAGATCAATTTCGTGAGAAAATTCATTACAGGATTTGCTAAAATCGTGAAGCCACTCAATGAGATGATGAAGAAAGATGCCAAGATAGAGTGGATTGAGGGAGAAAAGGAAGCATTCTCACAAGTCAAGCGATCCATCTCAGAATCACCCATGCTCACCAGCACAGACTATCTTAAACCATTTTACATCTACTCTTTCACTTTGGAACACTCGTGTGCAATAGTGTTAACTCAACAAAAAGGAGAGGCAAAGGAGAGGCCGATTGCGTTCATGAGCTCTTTGTTCAAAAATGTGGAAATCAAATACCCACCTCTTGAGAAACAAGCCTTCGCACTAGTTCGGGCTGTCAAGAAGTTCCGACATTACATTCTTCGAAGCCAAATAGTTGTTGTAGTTCCTGATGTGACTATGAAGTCCCTACTCATGCAAAGTGAGTTGGGGGAAAGGAGAGGAAAATGGATGACCATCTTGCAAGAATTTGATCTGGAGATACACCCTATGAAGCTAGTCAGGGGTACAGGCTTGTCTCAGTCCATGGAAAATGGTGGCGACAACATCATCTGTCAGCAATACATGACCCAATCTTTCTCTGATGACCCCTGGTATGCTGATACCATTTGTTTTATGCTCAACAATCGATGTCCTAAAGGAATGAATGCCACTCAAAGAAGAGCCCTAAAACTGAAGAGTTCTCATTACATGCTATAGGGAGGGTTTCTATACAGGAGGAATTTTGAAGGAGTCTACCTAAGATGCCTTGATCATCAAGAGGCTCAACATGTGATCTCTGAGTTCCATGGGAAACATGGCACAGGTCATGGGTTTGCAGATTCTTTGGCACACCAGATCCTCAGATCTAGTTATTATTGGCCATGTGTATTCAAAGATGCCCATCAACATGTGAGGACATGTCACATCTGTCAGATTTCTACACCAAGGGAACACCATCCAACCATGCCTTTGCAACCCGTCTACAAGGTAAGGCCATTTTCCTAGTGGGAACTGGATTTCATTGGGGTGATCAACCCAAAATATTCTGCAGGACACAAATTCATCTTGACTACTACTGACTACTGCACAAGATGGATAGAGGCTATACCCTACAAGAATAGAACAATAGAGGTAGTGATCAAGTTCCTCACCGAATGCATCACTACAAGGTTTGGGGTACCTTTCACTCTGGTATGTGATAATGGTTTCGCCTTCTCTTCTGCTGAATTTATTTCCTGGGCATATGATTACAAGATTGTCTTAAAGTATTCTTCAAATTATTATCCACAAGGAAATGGAGTTGTAAAGTCAACCAATAAGAATCTCTTAGGGGTGATTAAGAAACTGTTAGAGCATAACCCTAGAGACTGGCATACCCAGCTTAGATTCGCATTATGGGAAAATAGGACTAGGATTAAGGCTACCTTAAACACCTCACCATTCAAGCTGGTATATGGCCAAGAGCCTGTCTTTCATATCCATCTGCAAATACATGTCCTTGAGTTCATGCATAAATTCTACTCCAATGACAATAGGATAGAAGTCAGACTAGCTGCTCTGTTGAAATTAGAAGAACAGAGAGATGCCACATTACAACAATTCTTTAGGCATCAGGCTGTTGTCAAATGGTGGTTTGACAAAAGAGCCAAGATAAATGCTTTTAGGATATCATACCTTGTGTTGCTTTGGGACAAGGCTAGCGAAAAGAAAGGAAATCACCAAAAGTTTGACAAAATCTGGTTAGGCCCTTACCAAATTGCTGAGATCCTAGGGGAAAATGCTTTCAGACTCAGTAGCCTAACTAGAGAACCTGTTCCTTTGCTTGTTAATGGGAAGTTCCTTAAGCACTATTTTGAATCTTGAGGCTTGTTAATTGTTGTTCTGTATATAAGTAGTTCCTTGTTCTTTATGTAAATAATTTTATTTTGTCTCCCGTTTGTAAATAATTTGTATTTTTGTAAATACTTTCTGTGTTTCTGCTTGTGAATAATTTTCTGCTGCTCTTTGTGTAAATAATTTTCTCTTTGTTTGTGAATAGTTTTCTGTTTGTTTGTCTTTCCTTTTTGTCTTTCTGTTTCCCTAAGTTCTGGGGTTTTTATTTTGTTTTTATTCTTTGGGGTTGATCTGTTTCTCTCCATCTTGGAATGGTGGCTACTATCTGAAGCATACTTTGGTCATTAGGAGAGAAGTGGTTTATATATTTTTGGGTTTTCTGATCAAATGATTATGTCCTCAATTCATTGTTTCATGCTTTTTGTCAATAAAAGTTGTGGAAAGTTTTGAAAACAATGCGCCAAGTAAGAAATCCTTCATCAGCTCCCCTGAATCTCTCACAAATCATTAAAATCATCTCCTATTCTAGTAGTGTATTTATCCTAGGATGACAATGTTGTAAGATTTGAGTGAAAAATCTGACTTCCAAGTGCTATTATGAGGTCCATTGAAGTTTTCAACCCAGATCAGATATTAAATATCTGACATATTGAAAAGGAAAAAGAGAATTAAATGAAATATATGAAACTTCAAAAGAAAAAGAAAAGAATTATCAAAAGAAAAAGAGGATTCAATATGAATGGGTGATTCCAGTATCTCTACCAGGGCTATGGACGCCTGACTGGCAGTAGAGCAATGCTGTGAGAGAACTAGAGGTATCTCTGTCGGGGCTATGGATGCCTGACTGGCAGTGGAGCAATGCACGAGATATCATTGCATGAAGGAAATCAACTCATGTATTTCAAATCTTACACATTTTTGTTCAAAAGATGAAGAAAATTTACAAAAGGGTGATGCACAATCAAGCACACACATAGATTCAGGGGTAGCCATTGATTGACTTACATTTGAGATTCTAGCTCTACCTTGCTTGTTATAATTGATCCAACTAGAGTTGTGATGTTCATGAACCAGGAGTTCTATGTAGCTAAATCCTTCAGATTCTTGAAAATGGTTAAACCATTTTCCTAGCTGAGTCGCCATTTGTTATGCCTTGCATAACCACCCCATTTTATTCTAGAGCAAAATGGGTCCCCCCTTTTCTTTTCCCTTTGGCCTTTGGTTTTCTGCTTTAGGCGTTTTCTTTCTAAAGCTCTGTCGGAGGTGGAACTGGGGCCAATACCGGACTTAGAATTTACTTCCAAGTTCTGGTCTTGTTCCGTTCCCGATTCTGGTTCTGACTGTTCTTTGTCTTCTTCCTCTGTTCTTTTGCCGAGTCGGGTTCTGGTCCGATTCAGGGTGTTGAACTTGCTTCGGGTCCCATCCCAAGTCTGACCCCACCTTTTCTCTCTTCGTTGGTCTTTGTTGGTTTTTGTCTCCTGTGCCTTGGGTGTTTTCAACCTGGTGCACCTTTTTTTTCTTTTTGTGTTTGGCGGACTCAAAACCGGAACGAGAACCGAACCTTGAAACTTTTTCAAGTTTTTGGTTCGGGTTCCATTCCGATCCTGATTCCGCGTGTTTCTTTCTTTCATTTTTTTTTTCTTCTTTGTTTCGTCATGGGGTTTTCCCTCCTTTCTCTCTCTTTTCTTTGTCCTTTCTTTCTCTTTTTAGATGATGTCGGAGGGGGGCCCGAAATGGAATCCGAACCTGAAACTTGAAAAAGTTTCTAGTTTGGGTTTGGTTCCGATCCCAATTCCGCTTTATCCATTTTGTCTCTCGTCCCCATCCCGACTTATTTCTGCCTCCACCAGCTTTAAGGAGGGTGGTGTGTTTTCGGTTCAAGTTTGGTTCTGCCTCAGTTGGAATTCAGGTTTTCTCCTGAGTTTAGGATTTTCCACCCCATCCGGATTTTCCCGGATCTCGCTTGAACTCCGGCTGAGCATTGTGGTTCGTGGATTTTCATTCTTTGCGGAAATCCGTGTGGACCAGATTTTCGTGGATTTATTTCTCCCTTGGATTTTCCCGGATCTCGCTCGAGCTCTGGCCGGATGCTATTGTTCATGGATTTTCCCTGGCATGGATTCCGCAGGTTGGCCTGAAACCTGAACTCTTTGTATGATCATTTTGTTCAAAGTTTTAAATGGTACCCTACTGACATAGGATTCATTTTAATGATGATTTTTTTTAATTAACTTCTATTTGTGTGATTTTTACTGTGGTTTCCTTTGTTGAATGTAGGGTTAAATCACATACAGGATGATATTTGTCAAGGGAGCTTAGTTGGGGTGCATTCTTTAATCCACTTGGTCATGAAAAATTAGCTAAGGCAAAGTCGGTAGGACCTTGGTGACGTCCCAATGATCAGAAATCATATGCAGGCATTAATCTCCAAGACATCATTCATCGTCTTGGCGACTAAGAGTTTTCTACTGGCATAAGGTTTTCTCCCCGCCAAGAAGTCTCGGCGAATTCAAAAGGTCTCACTAACTAGCAACACCGAGCTAACACTTCGGTAGGAGATTTCCTTCAAGGAGAAGTCTTGGTGACTTCCTAACGTCTCACTGACTACTGCATAATGAGAAAATTCTTTGGTAGGAGTCATCTTCTTCGCCAAGAAGTCTCGGTGAAATATTTGGGTCACACCGGCAAAGCACAAGAGGAAGTCTATCAGGGTGAGGTCTGGTAGTCTTGTCGACCCATAAAGTCTCACCGACATATTGTTTCATCGGTAAGAGAATCAGGTTTTCACAACGACAAAAGATGTGCTTATGGAGATCCCTCAGCGAAGCATAATGTATCTATAGGATGTCTCCCCGATAGGGGAATGTTACAACAACACCAGTAGAGAGAAGGAAAGCATATCAGTATGACCACAAGAGGGGTCTTGGCAGCCACAGAGTTTGGCAAAAGAGGGGAGTTTTCCATAAGGTCTCCCCGAAACATCAAAGTTACCCTGACATACATAATGGGCCCACCGGGAGGTAAGGAAGACTTCGCCATGAGGTCCCCACAACAAAAGCACCATCGACATAATGATCTAAGATCGCTAAAAGGTCTCGGCGACCACAAAGTGTCTCCCCAAAATGATAGGAGATCGCCAAAAGATAATTCTCTTAGTAAGATGTCTTGTCGAAGAGCAGAAGTCACACCGAAAGGCTCTAAATCGAGGAGGCTCGAAACGAATGCAACGGGATCAGTAGGATGTCTTGCCGACCCGAGAAGGTCTTGGTGATACCGGAATTCGGCGAAGGGAAATGAATGCGACAAGAGGTCTCGCCGATGATCAAAATTCATGCCGAAGACAGACAAAGGAGGGCTTGGTAAGAAGAAAAGGGATTCGGGATAAGGTCTCCTCGAAACCATGAGGTGTCCCTGATAGAAAACAAAAGCTCAACATGACATCCTGCCGACCCAAGAGGGTTTTCCTGATGCAAAGTAGGCTTGGCAAGAATGAAAAGGAGTTCGCTGAAACTCTTGCCGAAATGAAAATGAAATCACCATGGGATCCTGAGATTCACCGAGATGTCTTGCCGAGAGCATGCAGTCTTGCCGATAGGTTTTGTGAGCTCAATGTGACTTCTGTAGCCCACCAAAATGTTTCACTGAATGACCCATGCTATGCCAATAACTTTTATAGGATGAAATCACATCCGGGAGACACCGATGGTGTCTCACCGACATGCAATTTAAGGTGGTCCGCTCTTGACTGGTCGAGAATCTGGCGTGGCATGTGATCGTCCAATCAGAGAGAACCAAGAAGGGCCATTGACAAATTGACCACCCCTATGGAGAAGACTAATAGAATGCAGGCAAGATGGTTTCCTTCTGAGATCACTAAGGGATGAATCTATTCAGACAATGGTGTTCAGATCTGCAAGAGGGCCCGATGGTGTTTCCAAAAGATGGTCAACGTACAGAGGAGTCCCAGAACAAAAAGGAAGCCGAGTGACAGAAGAAACCATGACTCAGAGGGACAACTATTTCGACCAATGATAGAGGTAGTTCATTATTAATGCAGATATTCTAAGCATTCAAGGTGACCCCAATAGAGTTCGAGGGTGGACAGGAAGACGAGAGAGTTAATGTTGTAGCTGCCAAAAGATCTAAAAGGCTTCTCCTGCATAAGAAATCCTTCATCAACATGGACAACGAGGCTCCGCTTTGAATGCAGTTTTGAATTTCCTCAAAAAGATCTAAGAGCCGACTCTCCTACAGTCTGTAGATATTTTGTAAACCCTAGTGTAGGGGACAACACATTCCTATTGGTACATTCTTTATATAAGGCATTCTTGCCTATGTGTAAAGGTTAGAAAGTGGTAGATAATTTTTTTTTATTGTTAGCACTTCTAGATTAGAACTTCTAGGATTAGAGAACTTTTAGACTAAGAACTGTTAGGAGTTAGTTAGTTAACAGAAGGAGATAGAGTTGCATCTTGATTCTCTGTAATAAGAGCTTCTTTTGTCTTCTTGGTTAGCAGTTAGATTTTAGTACAGGCTGTAATGTATTTTCTAAGTTCTCTTAGTGTAGTTGGAAAGAATCTGGAGCCTTAGATTCTCTGTACACTGGTGATTGTGCCAGCTTTGTAAATATTGCTTATCTGTTTTATCGACAGTAGAAGCAATCAGAGTTTAATCTAATTCATGTTGTGTTCCTGAATAATATTTGTCTTAATTGATCATTTGATTTGTGAACTCTCCAAGGAATGAAATGTTATTTGTGTTTTATTTAAATGGTAGCTAAAAAAATCTTTTATGCGAATTAACACTGTGAATGAAAGAGGCTGTGTGTCAATCACAAGTTTACTTTGTTCTGCAATTTTGGTTTACAAATTCCTTGAAGTTAACAAGTCTTGTTAAGGTTGGATGAACTATTGTTATTTTCTGTTTCAAAACTCTGACTTATCTTTTTATATTTCTTTAAAAACCCCTGTTAGAGTAGGTTTTATTTCATGCTTGATCATAGAACAATCCATAAGCTCAACACCAGCAGGCCCCTTGAATATTACTATTGCATTGACCACTGAGTAACATCAGCACAGTTGAGACCCAACTACAAAGACCTTGAGAGCTAAGGCATCCATGTGTTGCCTTTCTCTTTCAGGAGAAGCAGAATAGCAATTTTCTGCTTGCATTGTTGTGGTGCCAAAATCGCCATCAATAGAATGTATAGTCCATTCCATCAAATCTAGGGAAATCAATCTATTTTGCCATTCCAAAATGATGCTTTATGGGGTTTTTACTTTAAAAATATTTTCCCATGTATATCCTCTGTAATGTGTAAAATCTATGCTTTTATGTGTAAGATCCTTCTAGTAAGGATGCAAGAACTTCACTTTTAGCCAAAGTTACTCAATGTGTATGTGATATTTTTTAAGTTAGACATTTTATGTAGATGTGATTTATTCTTAAAATAGTCATATTATGTTTATTTGACAAATGTATAGTTTGTTAAATTATCTACAAATGTTCTATAAATGAGTTAATAACTATGTGTAAGTATATGATGTATGCAAAGGTTGGTCACTTGCTTTAAAATTATTTCAAAGAGTATGCTTGGTATTCAAGACAAAATTCACAAAATTCTTAACATTTTGTGTTTATTCTCTTTATTTTTTTAAATTTTTAGAGAAATATTTAGATATTGGAATATCTAGATGTTTAACATTTCCTCTTTTCTATCATAATTTTGCAAATTTATAATTTACTAATATTTTTCTAGGTTTTGACTTATCAAACTATTCATCTTTATGTGGAGATCCAAAGGACTTCCATATATCTTGAATATAGGTCAAATTGTAGTTCTCCATTGGGATCCCATAAATTTTTATCCTTTTAAGTTTATTCTTTAAGTTTCAAATTTTACATGTAAAAAATTTAAAGAGGACATGATATTGAAATAGGGTTATGCTTCAAAACTAAAAATTTCATACCCTAGGATGTGCTTGAATGGTTAAACCTACTTCCCATATACTTAGTATTGAATCTATTGCAAAAAATAAAAATAAATTTAAACATTAACAAGATTAAGGTTAAACCTACTTCCTAAGTTGGGTTCAGCTCCTAGGCCTCCCCTTGGAGTTTTGGGATGAGATTATTGTGGGAGTGGCCAACTCCTTTGGAAAATTTCTCTCTAGATTATGTCATGAAGGAATAAACTAGGCTGGTGTTTTCTTGTTTTTGCGTCAAAATTGAACCAAATAAGGTGCTCTTGACCTCGGTTAGTCTTGAATCTAGCCTTGGTAAGTGGTATCAAGCCATTGAATATGAAAAAATGCTCTTTTTTCAACTCTATTCTTCTATTGGCCATTTTCACAATGCATGTCCTAAAGGTCTACTTAATATTTTATCCCCTATGGGAAAGGGCAAGGATGCGACCTCTTCCCAAAGGCTAGAGGTTGACTGTTCCCCACCCAAACCAGTGTCAGTGTTGGCCTCGTTAGTTTTTTAGGTAAGCTTCCTATCTTTCCCCTTGTTTAGACTCATGATCTTGTCCTCCCTGGCTTATCGGTCCTCCCTCCCTCACTAGTGTCTGAGTATGTTGAGCTTTCTCCTTCTGCCTAGATCCCCATCTCCCCACTTTTCTCCTGATCTATTTTTGTAGACCAATGTTTCCACATGGATTCCCCCTACTGGATGCTAGCATGGTGGTTCCCTATTCTGCACTAACCTCAAACCCCTTGTTGTATGTTTCTTTTGTGGTGAAGTCATTCAATTCCCTTGTGGTGATCCCTAAAGATTTGGTGTATTTGGTTATCCCTTGTGTGGTTCCTCCTACACCTGATGTTACAAGTCTAGATGGTCTACCTAGTTCACCCAAGTTGGCTAGCCCAAGGAAGTCGAATGATGTTGGGATCAATTCTAAGGTTGGGAGGAAGTCAGTTAAAACCACTAGATAGAAGAATACACAGAGAGATATTGCTAATGATAATTAGGAAAATGTGGAGCAGATTGATTCCAAACATAATAAGAAATGTTGATCCTCTCTTGGATCATCTAAGGGCTCAATAGCCTTCATAAGAAGAATATTTTTAGAGATTTTATTAAAGAGTTTAGGCCTAATATTCTCCTTTTGCAAGAAACTAAAATGACTACTGTTGAGTTTGACAAATCTAGCAATTTTATTTGGCCCTTGAACGTGCTCCTTTTAGTGATTGATGCAGATGGAGCCTCTTGTGGGTTGGTTACAATGTGAAAACCTTTCCTCAAGGGTTCACTATTATCTAAGGACAAAAATCTTCTCAATGTTTGCTTCTCTCAAAGTTTCGGTCTTCAAGAATGGGTTGTATCCAATGTCTATGCACCCAATAATGGGCGGATGCATGAAGTTGGCTTACACTTTTGTGGCCAACTTCAAAAAAAGTTTGGAAATAACATAATGCAAGCGTGTTATAATGCACTCATGTTATTTCATTTTAAAATAAAAAAAAGTGAAAGTTATTCACTTTCTCTTTTTTGTTTTTCTGCTCCGCCCATGACCAAAAACCCTCATTTTTGTGCTCGCGTTCTAGGAGGAGGCATTATTCAAAATTCATCAACAATAGTTTATTTTTTGTTCGCAAAGATGGCACCACGATGACGAAGAGGTGTAGGATATAAGTATTGTTTGCTATTTGTTTTGAATTTCTTAGTTTCAAGTTGATTTTGTTTGTTTTAGGTTAGATTTGATTTTTTTTTTAATTTGTAGGAGATGCAAATAATCCTGAAAATCCTTAACAAGAAGAACATGAAAATCCTCCTCAACAAAATCAACCTCCCCCACCAATCACTCAACAACCTACTTACACTCAACAAAATTTTAGGAGTGAAATTGAAAACAAAAAAAATAAAATTGAGGATCTTATCCATAGGTTGAGTGATCCAAATGCTTCAACTACAAAAAGAATGACACTAGAAAATTCAATGAAAGAGATGTTAAAAAATGTAGATTCAATAACCCAACAAATAATGGGATGGCAAGATAGGAGGCAGGAAGCTAAGGCATATTATGCAGATAAACTATCATGTAAACAAGTAAAAGATTCAAAAATTACTAAAGGTGATTTGTGCTCTCTATTCACTGACCCTAGAACAAATCAAAATCTTAGCCTCAATGTGAAGAGGTTTTCTATTCATTGGTGCCACCACCAAGATATTAGGAATCATTTTTATGATAGGTGGTACTTGGTCTTTGATTACCCACTATGCAATAATTGTGAAGTCCCCCAATATTTTCTTAGGAAACTATACAGTGAGTTTGTATTGAACCAAATCCAAAATTATTTTGATATGAGGGAGTTCCAGGGGAGAGGTGGGGGGTTAGCTCAGGATAGGCCCGATGCACAACTAGATCGTGCGCGGCAAGGGAGAAGACCTCTCATTAGGCTGCCTCGTGAGCACATTGTTATGCCTTCCATTACGAAGGAGAGTGCTGACGTAGCAGGAAATCAACACTTTGACCTGGAGAGTCATCCATCATACTAGCCCTATTGTACAACACCATCTAGGGGAGTCTTTAGGTGGCGGCCTTCAAACCCATGTGTGTCAATCGTGTGGGGTGACTTGTTCAAATGACCCCACCGACACTCAGGAGGCTACTACGTAGGATCCATATGCTGCTATGTAGGATCTGTATGCTGCTATAGGGATGGAGAGGACGACTGAAATTTTGCATCGTGCATATGGCATTGATAGTCAGGTAAAAGTCAACATGTTCATTGAATTTAATTTATTAAATTTTGATTCTGAAATTTTGATTAACTAATTTAGTTTTATTATTTTAATTAAATTGTAGGGTCACAATGTTGAAACTGGATACACCGATCCTCCACCTACTTATTTCTACAGTACACCTATCAGTGGGGTATGTAACTAGTAAACAATTATAAATTTATTACATGTTAATAGCATTGTTTTAAGAATGGTATTTTAATACATGTGATTTTGGATGTTGAACATGCTAATATTAGTGGTTTCAAGCAAACACCTCCTAGTGCCAGTGGATTCACTCAAACATACACATAGGTAATAGAATAAAGAGAACTTAACTAATGAATTCTACTCAATAGATTTGTGTAGTTTATATTCATATTGTTGGTTACGTTGCATTACACATCATTCAAACTCAAAGAATTACTTCAAATTCCATAACTAATAACTAGATGTTGATAGATGACAAAATTTCAAATGTACAATATAGTTGTTTAGAAAGTCAACATAAGAAGCACAATGCAATTACTTCACATGGAGGCATGTGCTTGCAAAGGTGCACCGCCACGACAAACTATGGATGCTTGGAGAAAATATATGAAACCATAATAGTAAGCAATAACATAGAAAAGGTAGTTAGTGATGTAGAGAATCATATCAAAACACTCAATCGTCAGGGTACATTTGATGCAAAGCATCCAAAAAAAACCATCAACATCATTTCTTCAAGGGATTTCAATCCAAAATAGAATCAGGAGAAGATCAAATATAATTTCATTAGAAATCTACTTTTCATTCAACAAAAATCCACTCAAATTCTCTTAGCCATTCCATAGGCCATCATTCATCATTCCACTAATTAGTATTCCAATTGATTCATTCAAAGAAAAAACCATATTAAAGAAAACTTTGAATTAATCAATTAGATTCACATCATTCTCAACCACCATAAAAACAACATAAACCTAATTATTGACACTTGAACAATTCATCCTTTCATTTATTCACCAAGGAAACAAATCAATTAAACTATACCTCACCATTATCAAGCATTGTACTCACCATATTTTGAATGCAACAGTCTATTTATAGGTTACAAATTCCTGCTACAACAAAATCTTGATTATCATCTTGTGGTTAATCATCAATATTCTCAAAAGGCTTCATAATAGTCACCCATCCAACCATCAAAATCATGAAACCTGTCTTATACACCTTAACCAAATTTAGTAACATCAACAATATCATTAGTTTGATAGTAACCAAGCACTCAATCATATCACAAAATATTTGAAAGGATATAGGTCAGAAATGTTGAAGATAGGAGAGATTGCCACCCCAGGAGGTAGCTCTATTTCATAAGCATTTTGGCCAAACTTGTAGACCACCTTGCAAGGTCCTATCTTCTTCATCATGATTTTGGTATACTTTCCTTTTGGAAGTCTCTCCTTCTTCAAGTGTTCCATCACCAAGTCTCCAACCTTGAATTGGACATTCCTCTTCTTTAAATCTGCCTTTTCTTTATACTTCTCAACATTCTTTTGAAGGGTTTCCTTCACTTGTTGATGAATATCCCTGATTGTAACAACAAAGTCCTCACCTTGAGCACTTCTCCTAGCAACTCCTTGTATATATATTAGTTCATAGACCCCTCTAAGGTGCATGCCATAGACTACCTCAAAAGGGCTTCTACCAATGCTCCTATTCATGGAGTCATTATATGCAAATTCAGCCTGAGGTAAAATCAGATCCCAAGCTTGTCCATGCTCCTTGGTAAGGCATCTTAAGAGGTTTCCCAATGATCTATTCACCACTTCAGTTTTTCCATCCATTTTTGGATGGTATGCTGAACTAAAGGACAAATTTTTTCCTTGAGTTTCTTCCACAAGGTCCTCCAAAAGTGACCAATGAATTTAGAATCCTTGTCAGAAACAAAAGGCAGTCCATGTATCCTAAAAAACTCCTTAAAGAAGAGACCTGATATATGAGATGCATCATTGGTGCATTTTCAAGGAAGAAAATATGCCATCTTACTAAATCTATCAACTACCACAAAGATACTATCAAAACCTTTTTGGGTTCTAGGCAACCCTAAGGCAAAGTTGATACTTACACACTCCCAAGGCCTATTGGGAATGGGTAGGGGTTGATAGATTCCTACATTTGATGAAGTTCCCTTTTCCCTTTGACATTATATTGTGTAGCCTTCCACATACCTTCTCACATCCACCTGCAACTTTGGCCAATAGTAAAATCTCTTAACTTGTTCTATGCTCTTGTCAAGGCCAAAGTGACCTCCAAGACTCCTACTATGTTTCTCCTTTATGATATTCTCCCTCATTGAGCATTTACGCACACACAATTGGCTTCCTTTGAAGAGAAAACCATTCTGCAATAAAAAGTCAGAGAATTCACCATGAAAAGAATTCAAATGCTGCTCACAAACATTGTATACCTCCTTGAAATCTGAATCTTCATGATACATATCCTTCAATGCTTCAAGCCCCATGCTTTGGAGTTGGATCTCTTGCACTACAAGTTCCCTTCTACTAAGAGCATCTGCCACCTTATTTGCTTGGCCCTTCTTATGCTTTATTGTGAAAGTATAGGCTTGCAAAGACTCTACCCACTTCATGTGCCTATGACTGAGTTTGTCCTGTGCATTCAAAAAAGTCAAGGCATGATTATCAGTATAAACAAAAAATTATTTAGGTAACAAGTAGTGCCTCCACTTTTTGAGGGCTTGGACCACAACATACAATTCCAAATCATAGGAAGAATACTTCCTCTTTTCTTCATTCATCCTCTCACTGTAAAATGCAATCGGTCCGCCTTCTTGGCTCAAAACAACCCCTATTGCTTGATTGCTAGCATCACACTCAATAGTAAAAACTTTATAAAAATCAAGGAACACAATTATAGGCTGTTGTGCTACTCTCATTTTCAGATATACAAACCCTTTATCAGCCTTATTGGTCCAAGAAAACTTACCTTTGTTACCTCATTTGATGGTGTCCAAGATTGGTGCAAAAATTTGGCTAAATTTCTTGATGAACTTTCTATAAAAGCTTGCAAGTCCATGGAAGCTTCTCACATCTCCCATGGATTTTGGTGTTGGCCTTGAGTAAGAATAGCATGCAACTTTGAAGGATCCATCTTCAAACTTCCCTTAGAGATGACTAAACCAAGGTAGACTAGTTCTTCCTTCATGAATTCACACTTTTCCATGTTGATTAGCAGCTTCTCCTCTTGTAATCTCCTTAGTACCATGTAAAGGTGCTTCAAATTTTCTTCTTTAGACCTGCTAAACACAAGGATTTCATCTAAATAAACTACAACAAACTTTCCAATGAAAGGTCTCAATACCTCATTCATAAGGCGCATAAATGTACTAGGCGCATTTGATAACCCAAAGGGCATCACCAACCAATCATAGATCCCTTCATTAGTCTTAAAATACATATTCCATTCATTCCCCTCTTTGATCCTTATCTAATGGTACCCACTCTTTAGATCAATCTTGGAAAAGTAAGATGCTCCTGATAGACAATCCATGAGGTCCTCTATTCTTGGCATTGGGAACCTATATCTGATTGCACGATCCTATTAATGGATCTTGAATCAGTGCAAAGCATCCAATTCCCATCCTTCCTTGGTGCTAGGATAGTATGAACAATACATGGGCTCAAAATATTCCTCACTAGCCCTTTATCCATCAACTCTAGCACTTGTCTTGCAATCTCCTCATTTTGAGCAGGTGTTATCTTGTATGCAGCCTTATTGGGAAATGTAGCCCCTAGAATCAGATCAATATGGTGGCTTATATCCCTAATGGGAGGTAGGGAACTAGGTAATTCATTCACTGTTATGTCTTTGTACCTTTCCAACAACTCTTGGACTTCGTTTGGTGCATCTTCCTTCTTCTTTGTAGGCAGATCTGCTTCACTTTTTGGCTTCATAATCAAGAAGAATCCTCTTCCTCCTCCTTCGTTCAAGGTCTTCATTAACTCCTTCTCATCCACCATCAAAACATTAGGCCCTTCATGCTTTTCCTTGTCTTCTTCTAGGAGAGGTGAAAGGTTGTAAGTCTTCCCATCCTTCACAATGGAGTATGTGTTCTTCTCCCCATCATGCTAGGTCTTTCTATCAAACTACTAAGGCCTACCAGAAATATATAGCTTAATACTTGTACTCAAAATTTTGTTCATTAGATCTCATACATTACAAGTCATGACGTGGATCTCACTATTGTAACTTTTTTGTGATTGAATAATTTGTTGTTTTATTTTCAGATGTTGGTTGTGGGAACACCTCCAAATGTTACAAGGAAATGGATATTGGTGTTCCTCCATGGATCTGATAGAGGAGGTATGAGGAAAATTACTAAATTTTAATTTACATTTGTTTTTATAGATGTTAGTTCTAGTGAAAAATCAAACCATTATTGATTCACAATTTAATTCCTATTTGGATGGTTTATATAGGGCTTGAGCACGCCTGAGCATCAACTTGAAAATATTTCCATCGTGGAGAGTGATCATGAGATGGAAGTAAGTGATTATTTTGTTAAATATATCATTTCTTATAATGTAATTTCTATATATTAATGTCTTTACTTCTTATTGTAACAGTTAAGACTTCACCAGGAGCTAAACTGTAGGAGGAGCAGTAGGAGCACTCCTCGAGCACAACAAAATGAGTGACAGACTTATCACCATCAGATCACCAAACAAAGGGAAAGAATTTATTTCCAGAGCATGGAGAGAAATGAATTTTGATTCCAGAGCCCTTTGTTGTATGCCTAGACATGGCAATTTTGTACATATCTTGTATTGGATATATTTGACATTGTATGCCTATATGGCATTCGAGCGTAAGCCTATATGGCTATTTTGTAACTATATTTTATACTTATATCGACATATATTGATGTATGTGTACATGGCTATTTGGTTAATACAAATATTTTTTTATTGATGGTGTCCATATTTGCTCTTTTTGACAATGTCAAAAGCATGGCTGCATACAAATTAGGCAAAAGACTTTTCCTTTTAGATTAGCAATGCATGGAAGTTTCAAAAAGTATCCTTGATATTACAAAAAGATATGTGTTTATACCATAGCAGCAAAAATATTTTGGGGAAAAAATCGGCAAACCAAAAGTATAAGATTTTTTGAAAAAATCAGGAAAAAAATCAGATTTAAAAAAAAGGTAAAAAAAAGTAGAACAAGAGATAATTTTTTAAAAAAAAATTTAAAGGCATTTCCATAGCATAGAGATATAGAGAGCAAATAAAATAAAGAGTTTAACTAATAAATTGTAAAAAATAGATTTTTGTAGTTTATATTCATATCGTTGATTACATTGCATTGCACATATTTCAAACTCAAAGCATTGCTTCACATTGCATAACTAATAACTAGATGCTGATAGATGACAAAATTTCAATTAAAATATAGTTTTTACAAAGTCAACCTAAGCAGTTATGCAATTACTTCACATTGCATAGCTAATAACTAGGAGCAGCTCCCAATTGCATTTGCTTGTCATGGCATTCTATGAGACCACATTTCTTTGAGGCATTTTTTCAAACAATTCACTGCCTTGTCTATACTACCACATTTTTGATGCATGTCCACCAAAGAATTTTGTTAAATAGTTCACTGCTTTGTTGCTATGGCTGAAAGCCTAAAACAAGTGCTTTCAAACAAGCTATGGATGCCTTAAAAAATCTATCAAAGCATAATAGTAAGCAATATCATAGACAAGGCAGTTAACTCTTTGAAAAAAGGCCTCAAAATGAGGTCTCATGGTGATGGAATTCCATGACAATCAAATTTTTTGATTGTCATGGCATTCCATCACCATGAACCTCATTTCTTTGAACGCATTTTTTCAAAGAGTTCACCCTTGTCTATGCTAACACATTTTTCATACATGTCTATCAAAGCATTTTATCAAGCAGTTCATTGCCTTGCTGCTATGGCTAAAAGCCTAAAACAGGTGCTTTCAAACAAGCTATGGATTTTCATGGCATTCCATCACCATGAGACCACATTTCTTTTAGGCATTTTTTTCAAACATTCAACATGTCCTATGCTACCACACTTTTCATACATGTTTACCAAATAATTTTATCAAACAGTTCACCTCCTTGCTGCTATGGCTAAAAGCCTAAAATAGTGCTTCAAAACAAGCTATGGATGCTTGGAAAAAATCTATCAAAGCATAATAATAAGAAATAGCATAGACAAGGCATTGAACTTGTTTGAATAAAGCCTCAAAGAAATGTGGTCTCAATGGTGGTGGAATGCCATGATAATCCATAAGCAATTTGCTTGTCATGGCATTCATCATCCATCCATGAGACCACATTTCTTTGAGAATTTTTTTCAACAGTTCAGCCTTGTCTATGCTACCACATTTTTCATACGTGTTTACCAAACATTTTATCAAGCAGTTCATTGCACTTGTTGCTATGGCTAAAAGCCTAAAATAGGTGCTTCCAAAAGCTATGGATGCTTGGAAAAAATCTATCAAAGCATAATTTAATAAGCAATAGCATAGACAAGGCATCAACTGTTTGATTAAAAGCCTCAAAGAAATGTGGTCTCAATGGTGGCGGAATGCCATGACAATCCATAGCAATTTTCTTGTCATGGCATTTGTCATGGCATTCCATCACCATGAGACCACATTTATTTGAGGTATTTTTTCAAGCAGTTCGCTGCCTTGTTTTATGCTACCACATTTTTCATACATGTTTACCAAAGCAATTTATCAAAAAGTTCACCTCCTTGCTGCTATGGCTAAAAGCCTAAAATAGATGCTTCCAAACAAGCTATGGACGCTTGGAAAAAATCTATCAAAGCATAATAATAAGCAATAGCATAGACAAGGCAACAAACTATTTGAATAAAATCCTCAAAGAAATGTGGTCTCAATGGTGGTGGAATGCCATGAAAATCCATAGCAATTTTCTTGTCATGACATTCCATCACCATGAGACCACATTTCTTTGAGGCATTTTTTCAAACAGTTCACTGCCTTGTCTATGCTACCACATTTTTCATACATATCTACCAAAGCATTTTATCAAACAATTCACTACCTTGCTGCTTATATTAAAAAAGCATAAAAAAAAAGCTAAGCTTCCAGACAAGCTATGGATGCTTGGAAAAAATCTATCAAAGCATAATAGTAAGCAATAAGCTATGGTCTCATGGTTTTTTTTCACGCGAAAATTGGTGTGATTTTATTCACATTTTTTGCGAAGTTATAAACACTTTTTTTTTTGCCAATTTTGTTGTTTTAAATGACATTCAAGTTTATGGTGGTTTTATTGTTTATATGATTATATGTGATATTATAATCCTAATTCATGCTTCTAGGTTGCATAGATATATATTTTGTTTTTACATGTTTTTTGTACCAACGAATTGAACCCCCCTCCAATTTTTTTTGGCCAAACCAGTGTGTTTGGGTGAGAAAGAGGACCATGCCTAGTGTGAACATTCCTATTTGAATGCGTTGGAATAGTTCATTTGGTCACACGAGTTGCAGAATGAAAGTTGCACCACCTTGCAACTTTCCACTGCTTCCATTTGACACTTTTTCCATCAACTGAAATCTGGACACTACGGGAAAACCACTCCAAGATAACAAAAACTGAGAGAGGTTATTGTAGAGGGTCCCAACATGATCCCATGAGATCAGATGAGAAGTTTCTAAGCTTCACGGTGTTTGAGTAACCTCATGCTGATGTTTGCAGCGATTTTTCCCTTTGGACCCTTAAGGGATCGATCCAGTTGAACATAGCTCAGAGAAATTCTGTGTGTTTGAGTGTGAAAACCATGAATAGTGTAAACATGCCTATTCAGATGCATTGGAATAGTTTGTTTGGTCACACGAGTTGTAGAATGAAAGTTGCACCACTTTGCAACTTTCCATTGCTTCCATTTGACACGTTTTTCATCAACTGAAACTTTGTCACCACGGGAAAACCACTTCAAGATAATGTAAACCGAGAGAGGTTACTGTAGAGTATCCCAACATGATCCCATAGGATTAGATGAGAAGTTTCTAAGCATCACGGTGTCCGAGTAACCTCATGCTGAAGTTTGCAGCCATTTTGCCCTTTGGACCCTTAAGAGATCGATCCGGTTGAACGTAGTTCAGAGCGATTTCACGTGTTTGGGTGTTAAAGAGGACCATTCCTAGTGTAAAAATGACTATTCAGACGTGTTGGAATAGTCTGTTTGGTCACATGAGTTGCAAAATGAAAGTTGCACCACTTGGCAACTTTCCACTGCTTCCATTTGACACTTTTTCCATCAATTGAAATCTGGACAGCATGGGAAAACCACTCTGAGATAATGAAAATTGAGAGAGGTTATTGTAGAGGGGCCCAAATTGATCCCATAGGATTAGATGAGAAGTTTCTAAGCGTCACAGTGTTTGAATAACCTCATGCTGAGGTTTGTAGCCATTTTTCCCTTTGGACCCTTAAGGGATTGATTTGGTTGAATGTAGCTCAGAGTGATTCTGCGTGTTTGGGTGCAAAAGAGGACCATTCCTAGTGTAAAAATTCCTATTAGGATGTGTTGGAACAGTCCATTTGGTCACACAAGTTGTAAAATGAAAGTTGCACCACTTTGCAACTTTCCACTACTTCTATTTGACACTTTTTTCATCAACTAAAACTTTGACACCACGGGAAAAAAAATCTGAGATAATGTAAACCGAGAGAGGTTATTGTAGAGGGGCCCAATGTGATCCCATAGGATTAGACGAGAAGTTTCTAAGCATCATAGTGTCTGAGTAACCTCATGCTGAAGTTTGCAGCCACTTTTCCCTTTAGACCCTTAAGGGATTGATCCTGTTGAATGTAGTTTAGAGTGATTCTGCATGTTTGGGTGTGAAAAAGGACCATTCCTAGCATAAAAAATCCTATTCGGATGAGTTGGAATAGTTTGTTTGGTCACACGAGTTGCAAAACGAAAGTTGCACCACTTTGCAACTTTTCATTGCTTTCATTTGAGACTTTTTTCATCAACTGAAAACCAGACACTATGGGAAAACCACTCCGAGATAATGAAAACCAAGATAGGTTATTGTAGAGGGGCCCAACATGATCCCATTGGATTAGATAAAAAGTTTTTAAGCATCACGGTGTCCGAGTAATCTCATGCTAAAGTTTGCAGCCATTTTTCCCTTTGGACCCTTAAGGGATCGATCCAATTGAACAAAGGGTCTATACTCTAAACTTATCCAAAACTTACCAAATATTGGGGCAGAAATTATAAGGTGTCAAAACTTCAAAATACACAATTAGATCTCAGTTATACCACCGTACAATGGGTAAACCACAAAACCCTCTATTGTAGCCTAGACCTTAGGGGTTTATTGAAAATGATACTTCCAAAGCTAACCAAAACCTATAAATTACTCAAAAAGTTTGTGATGCCCTAAAAAAGGTCAAACAATCATAAAATAAGACTTCCCTACACAAAAACACAATTTAACTCTTCAAAACCACCATTTTTCTTAAAGAAAACTCACTTTTACAGACATGGGTTTCACACCCATCTCACTTTCAGACCTCCCCAACACAAACACATCATTCCCACACCTTAATGGTGTTAGTACATACCCATTCCTCAAGTTATAGAGGCTACATAAAGAGGAATGGGTCAAAAATCCATTTTTATTGACTCAAAACCTTCAAATGTACAAGTTTGGGCCGGTTTTAGTAAATTGATGATATTCTACTCCTTATTTACCTTGATGAACAAAACCTACTGAATGGTGCTCCTGCACCAATCATACATTGACCTTCTTGTACCTCCTAAAGTTTGGACCACATCCATTACCTCCACATAAAACTCGGCATCCTTGGTCTTCTTGGTTCCCATGCCTTGATATGGTTATGCAAATGAAAATGAAGCAAAGTAATCATCTCCTTATCCGTTGGCTAGAAGAATGCATGCTTAATGTTTTGATACATGATATCAACTCTCTCATCTCATGGTTGAATACCGAAATCTAGTATGGTGGGCCTCCAGAGTTCCAGTCATCTTTCTTCCTCTTCCACCAAATGCTAGCCTGATCCACATGTCTGCTAGCCTAATTGACTTTGTTTTTGAAAGTTGAAGTTTCTCCCAAGTCACCAGTATTGCTCTGTCTGCCTTTTCAAACTCTTTCATTGCTATAGATCGTCTCTAGGATTTAATCATTTGTACCACACGTGGTTGATGTGCTTTGAATCCTTGCATCTAAAGGAAATTTTCTCAACATAAATACTCTCTCAAGGTTAACAATAATACATTGACCTTCTTTCCCATCTTAAAGTTTGGACCACATCCATTACCTCCACATAAAAATTGACATCCTTGGGCTTCTTGGTTCCCACACCTTGATATGGTTATGCAAATGAAAATGAAGCAAAGTAATCACCTCCTTCTCCATTGGCTAGAAGAATGCATGCTTAATGTTTTGATACATGATATCAACTCTCTCTTCTGCTCTCATGGTTGAATATCAAAATCTAGTATGGTGGGCCTCCAGAGTTCTAGTCATCTTTCTTCCTCTTCCACCAAATGCTAGCCTGATCCACACATCTCCCAGCCTAATTGGCTTTGTTTTTTGAAAGCTAAACTTTCTCATGAGTCACCAATGTAGCTCTCTCTGCCATTTCAAACTCTTTCATTGCTACAAATCGTCTTTGGAATTTAATCATTAGTACCACATGGTTGATGTGCTTTGAATCATCAATAATAGTCTTCAAAATTGGCTGCTAGTACAAGTTCATTCTCCTTTCATAATACTTTATAACCATGGAGTTCATCCATTCCTGGATGACATCAAGTGAAGATTGAGGAATGGCCTCAACTTGAAGTACATCCTGCTTGAAGTCTTTAAAAGCAATAACCATATCAAATTCCTTCTGCCTAAGTCCTACTCTCTCAAGGTTAAATCCATGAAAACCAAGCTCTTTAAATGGTACATATCAAAGTCTATTTCAAAATATTTTAGATGAGGCTGCTCCCATAGCTCTCTTACTCGCTTGACAAAACCTTGAAACTCTGTATTGATTTTATTTTTCTTGTCCCTCTCTTGTTGTTCTTCCTCAATTTCATCAAGATCATACATTGAACTTCTTGACCCTCCTAAATTTTGGACCACATCCATTACCTCCACATAAAACTGGACATCCTTGGTCTTCTTGGTTCCCATGCCTTGATATGCTTATTCAAATGAAAATGAAGCAAAGTAATCATTTCCTTCTCCGTTGGTTGGAATAATGCATGCTTAATGTTTTGATACATGATATCAGATCTCTCTTCTACTCTCATGGTTCAATACCAAAATCTAGTATGGTGGGCCTCTAGAGTTCTAGTCATCTTTCTTCCTCTTCCACCAAATTCTAGCTCGATCTAGACGTCTGCCAGCCTAATTGACTTTGTTTTTGAAAGCTGAATGGTGCAAGAGCACCCACACCTCACCCTCAATTTGTGATTATTTGATGGTAAATTGGGAGGACAGTTGGTAAATGTTAGTATGTTGAGGTCTTTTTATCTTGAATAAGGTCTAATAAACCAATCTATTTTGATACACCTTTGGTTGTTTTAGTGAAAGGAAAATCCATTTTTCTTTATTCAACCTATATAGACCAGTAGGGTCTGAGTTTAATTTAATTTTTGTGATGGAGCCCTTCCTCTTACTGTGGTGAATTGTGACTCAGAGGAAAGGTTTATAATGTGTTGTTTTCAATTTTCCTTAACTCTTTTAATAATGGTAAGGCATTTATAGGCCTGGTGATGTTGTTTTAGGTTGAGAATGTTAGATTTTGGCTTGAAATGGAGGAACCAAAGTGATGTTTTTGAGATATACTAAGTCTAAAGGCTAGGTGAAGGTTTATTATGTGTGTGCAGACCCTAAAAAACTTGTTTGATGCTTTGGTGAGGTTTGGAAGGCCTTGGAGTTGTGAGATGCTAAAAACCCTATGTATTTGTTAGAAAATTGAGGGTTTTAATAAATTATGGCTTAGAGGTTCAGTGCTTTTCTAAAACCTATGGAATTGGGAGTTTTGTGACCTATTTGATGAATTTCCAAGAGCTTGTGGGGTTACAAGAAGTGTAAAGAGCAGTTTGTTTGTAAAATAGGGCTAATTTTCTAGCCTTTTTGTAGGGCAGTTTGAAGGATCTCCAAGAAATTGCAAAGAAACCTTGTATGTTTGGCTTGGGAATGGTGTTGGGGGTTTGAGTAGATGCTATATTGATGATGAGATGGTACTTGAGAGGAATTCTCTAAAATTTAAGCCAAATTGTTCAGTTTCGAAGCTTTTTTGTTGGTAGTTGTTCCAAGATGGCCAAATGAAATAACAAAGGTTGTTGATTTACTAAAATCTGATTTTTTTGAGTCTTCTCCACCTTGACTTTGCATCAGTAAAGTTTCTCTTGAGTCACTAGTGTAGCTCTCTCTTCCTTTTTAGACTCTTTCATTGCTACATATCGTCTCTGGGATTTAATCATTTGTACCACATGGTTGATGTGCTTTGAATCCTTGCATCTAAAGGAAATTTCATCAACATAAATAATGCTACTCTCTAAAGGTTAACAATCTCAATCTCACTAATAGTACATTTACAACCATATTCAAAAAATTTCCTTCAAAAGGCTACAAATTCAAGTATTGAATTAAATAGCCTTCAAGAGGCTTTAAATAGCCTTTACAAATGATTCTACATCTTTCCAATCATGCCTAACTGTTCTTTTTGTAACTAACATGACTTATTACATTATAAATCAATTATGGATGTGTTATGACCTTATTCAATTGACAAAACTCATAACACAAAACTAACTTAAAATATTTTCGTGAACCAAATTTGCTCAATAACCTTGGTGCCCCTATAACAAATTTCATTATTTCAGTAAATGTCATTACAATGCCTGAGGTACTCTGTTCTCACAAATATTTTACAATGTCACTCATACATTTGAGATTCTCTTATAATGTCTACATCATAGGTTCTCATTTAGAGGTTAACTTCAAATGAGAAACTTGAGATTCCCTCACAAAGCTTTGCACACTCTTTTATAATGGCTTGAAATCAAAATTGAGATTTGTCAAGATCATCAAAATAAGGATGTTGCATTGCTTTTTTGGCTAAGATTCTCTTCGATGGCTCCAAAATCGGCATTTTTTGCAAGGAAAGACCAATCAATTTTTACTAGTTTAGTTACAGACAGGCAAAGTAAAAGAATAAAAAGAAACAACTCATGTACAAAATGGAAATGAAATGAAAATAGATGGAAGGCACTTACAGATAGGCATGGTAGTTTGTCAACTTAGTCACTCCTGCTCATACATCTTCACTCCGATTTCCAAGATACCTATTGTACACAACACCTCTCATGAATCTATAATATCTTGAAATTCGAGATGCTCCTATAATGTCTACATCATAGGTGCTCACAATAAGGTTAACTTCAAATGAATAAATTGAAATTTCCTCACCAAGCTTTGCACACACTTTTGTAATGGCCGAAAATCATAATTGAGATTTGGCTTGATAATCAAAATAGGGATGTTGCATTTCTTTTATGCCTGAGATTCTCTTGGATGGCTCATAAATCTACATTTTCTACAAGGGGACACCATTCAATGTTTACTGGGTTACTTACAGATACACAAAGTAAAATAAGACATGATAGCGTTGTCATCAAACAAATTAATGTGGATACAAGTATAAATTAATAAGAACCATTGTGCATATACTTACAAATTAATCTAATGAACCATCTGGATCTGATCTACTCTTTATTGTGTCAAGTATTGCCTCATGGTCAAACTCACGGACCTTCCACAAGCTCTTGTTCAAAGGTTTTCCCCCATATTTTCTCAAATGAACATTGGATGCCACAACAAGGTTCGAGTAATGAAGAATTTTACGATGCATGTCAAAGTCCTCAAACAACCAATGTTTAACACTCTTATGTGGGTACCTTCGAAGCCACGTTCCAGTAACAACAACTGAGCCTGTAGGGTATTCGATATTTTCTCCATCTATAACTGGGGCTTCCAATTTCTTTTTAGCCTCAACACAATGACACAAGTAATAGTATGTTCCCTCTTTGTTTTCTTCATCTGCAATAACTGCATAAACATGCCCTACATTGATATGTGCATAAAATCACTCAAAATTAGTCAACATTACGAATACAGTACCAAGTAAGGTAACAATATGGAATTTGAAAAACTAAGCAAGTAGATATATTACCTGGTTGAACTAGATCTGATATGTGGTCAAAGTCGACCGATGATTCCATCTGTGTTAGTTCTAATGCCGTCGAAGGGTGATATGTGTGAAGTGGGGTAAGATAACTTGTCAACCATTTGTCAACCCACTCCCCTAACTCACAATCATTCCAGGCTTGCATTGTACATGAAGAACAAAAGCATTCCATCTTACGTGTATCAAAACTCCATGAACCTACTTTTGAGCTAAGGAAAGAGTGTAGCTCACTCGATCCTGTTAGTGTAAAAAAATTCTCATATGGTGCAATGTTAGTATTATCCATCAACTAAAAAAATCTACAAACTGAAGACGTACCTTCATTACCTGGACCCATCGAAGCATTACACCACTCGACGATTGAACTTGCATCTGTCAACTTTGCACTATCTTTATACTTTAACTCTTCTTGTGCTAATGCTCTTTTCACACATGCTCCTGCACCATCATGCTCCCCCTTTCCATGCCTGGCCTCACAAAAGTTACACATATGCTAAACACCTATAGTGAGATGCATCTTGCACAACTAGTAGAACATGCACGCATTCTTGAACTGTGTTGCATAGTTATCCCACCACATTATATGCCGACTGTATGCTATGCCCCTCCGAGCCAAATCACTATAGAACATCTTGAAGCAACCTTGCACGAGCTCTAGAGAATGTGTGTGATCATCACTAATATAAAAGTGATACTCCCTCAATACCTTCCTTTGGTCCACTGTACTATCAGCTGCATGAATGAATGCTATGTGCACAAATATCGAAACCTATGTGGAGTTGTAATATTGTGATTGCACCTCACACTATGGTTGTAGAGTGTAGTTATTTGCAAAGTCAACCACTGATACTATGTTTCCAATTGGAAAGGTGTCCTTCCATAGCTTGAATTGTGTGTCCAAACATTAGGCTCTATGGGTATGCCTTGCATACTCATACACTAGATTCTCATGAAACATGGACCTAAAATGATACACTAGAATCTTCTCAATAACCAAATCACACCTTTTTGCTTGAGACCCATCTTTTGTAGCGTATGCCACTATTTTATACTTCCTGAAATCTACTAGTTTATGCCCCACCTCATCTGTGCTTTCCACATGTTGACATACTCGCATTCGTTGCAAGCCACCACAATGCTTGCATGAACCACCCAATCATGTTCTCCTATAGAATATTTGGCCATCCTTTATTTGACATAATTTTTTTGATAAGAAATCTCTTGAAGATTTTGGTGGGGCTTCTATGCCACAATCTTGCAAAACATCATTAGTATGCAAATCTAAACATATAGAATGATAAAAATCATAATGGTTAGTGAATTCAATATGTAGTTTACAACAACAAGTAGTGTGTGTGTGTGATTTATCTTGACATAAAAAGGTTTAATCATTTCAAAGAATCTTTGAGAAATACTAATTTGAGGATAAGCATTTTGAAATTTATGGAAAAAATTGGGTTTGAGTCGTATCCAAAAAATGCTTTGGATGTGGCTCATGGTTCCGACTACCGATTCTCCTTCTTCACGACATCCCTTTGATTCGGAGATGGCCTTGTATTATTCTTCCAATAATCTTCAATTAGTGTTCTCAATGCTTCAACAACTTTTCTATCTTTATGTGGCAGTCTTCCCAAGAATGCCCATAATTCCTTTGAATCGGTGCCCTCAATTCTTTGCTGCCTTTAAATGGCTCTTGATAATTTTTTTTTACTAATTCCCATTTTTTCACTTGTCTTTTTAATGAGATGAGATCTCTTTGTTTGATAGCTTACCAAAGTCGATGTAATGACATGTCGGGTGACATTACTATCCTTTGAGCATGAGGTCTTACCCACACTCTCATAAGCATCCATTAGATTCTTCACAATAGTGTTTTCACTTGTTGCATTCAATGTTCTCAACTCAAGAGTCTTCATGATGTTTCTATACTTTAAACCTTGCATCATTTGAACAAATAGTTGACATCTTCTGGTCTTATTTAGCCTTTCAAAGAACATTTTCCAAATATTATCAACATATCTTCTACAGTCGTTTAAGTCTTACCTTCCATGTGCTGCAAAATATACTCATCAATATTAATAAAAAACTTTGGCTTTCTACGCAAAATTCTAGGTGGTGTTCTCTTAGGTACATACATCTCAACATTAGCAATTTCATCAATATTTAATTGAGGTGGGCTAGATTGCGTACCTTCGACCAAGGGTGGAATAGAATACATACTTTGAGGTTCACGGGGGGATGATGGGATACCTTGTTCATCAAATCCGAGTGATGATGTACTCTCAACTTCAGATGTGGTGTATGGTGTCCAAACACACTCACTTGTGGTAGATGGTGTCCCTCCATATTCACTTGTGCTTAATGGTGTCCCTTCGTATTCACTTGTAGTAGAGGGTGTGTCTCCAACAATGGTATCTGCATCTCCCCTAGCATGACTCTTTCATATTTGTGCCCTTTGTGCTGCCAATTTCTTTCCTCTTTTTGATGATTGAGGTTCCTCTTCATGTGGCTTGTTTTCGTTAATCGTTCCCAATTTTTTTTTTCACGATATTCCCTCATCCATTTTTTCTGTCTATCTCTGAAGGCTTTGAGCTGATCATTTGTTAGTTTTTTCCTTTGAACAATTTATTTCTTCGGCATGATGAATAATTTTACCTGTGCAAAAAGTGCTAAGTCAAGTCAAATTAACTAATAGTGAGGGGTTGTTAAAGTCTATTAAAGAGGGAGACCAATGGCCACCTCTTTCAAATGTTAGTTTTTGAAGTTGAAGTGGTTTGTTTTCAAGTATGATATTGTGAAAGATGGAATCAAGTTCAAGCTAACCCCATTCTAGGGAGATGACAGGGAACAAGAAAAAATGGCAAGGATAGTGATGATGGGAGGGAAGGAGTTCCTCAAGCATGAGGAAGATAAACATGGTGAAGGTTCAGCTACTTAGAAAAGAGTTGAGGTAGAAAAAGTAGAAAAAAGGAGTAATGTTAGAAAGGAAAAAGGATGGAGAAATAGTGATAAGAGAAAGGGAATCCTTTATACAGGATCTAGACATGTTTGCAAAGCAGGTTGGAGACAAGAAAATGACTGATTTCAGTCAAGAAAAGGCAGGAACAGGTGTAGGACAGTCTAATACTATAAAAAAAAGGTATGCAGACCCGATGAAAAGAAATGTGAGGTGAAGAACCTTGGGGCAAAGACCCTAATGCAAAGAAAAGGAAAGATAAGTGGAGACAAGATGGAGAAGAGGCGAGAATGGCCTAGTAAGGTCATGGTGGAAGAGATGAATTGTCCAATGAAAGGGAAAGATGGAAATCAATAGACTGATGACAAAGAAGATGGAAGACCACATGATGAGAAGGTCTTAGAGGAAAAGGGAAAGAAGGTAAAGATAAAAGAGTGTGGATGGATTGAGGAAAGACATGAAGGGCTTGTCAAGAATAAATAAATTATGATAGGGGTAGTGTTGTGTCCCCTGTAGATAAAGAGAGACAAGGAGAAAACACACATTATAGAAATAGTGACATTTAAATAAGAAGATACAGAGGTAAAGGGAGATTTGATTCAAAGTCTAGATGTAAAGAACCCATGTAGGGGGCAAGAAAAAGAAGACGAGAAATTTTTTGATGCAGGTCATAAAAATGGAAGTTGCAAAGAGCCTAGATAAAAGGCCAGTGGAAGAATGTATGATAATTGAGGATAAAGATAAGTGCATGGAAAGCATGGTAGATGCAATAAGTGGTCCACTAAAGGGACAAGAAGATAAAGAGCCTGAAAAATATAGTGTTGGAAAAGAGTTCAATGGAGGATAAGAGATCAGAGGATGTGATGCATCAAGTGGAATGGAAAAAAGAAAAGGAAAGGTCTGAGATAGAGTTTGTGGAAGGTGCAGTCACCATAAAAGGTGAAATTGCAAATACAAAGTGTTTGAATGACTCAAATATGGAAGAGACTAAGGAAGAGATTTTTATAAAGGTTGGCCAAGTGAAGGCTAGAGGAAAGGTGAGAGTGGGATCTCCAAATGAAATGGAGAAGAAAGAAAAAGATAAGGCTAGGATAGTGAATGGTCCTAGATGGGTAAGAGTATTGATGTGGAAATTGTATGCAGTTGTGGCAATGGGTCCTAGATGGGAGAACTTGAAGTAGATGGTAAAGAGGATGGATAAGAGGAAAAGAGTGAAGGGAGTGCTTTATTACTTCCTTTTTTTGATGATCATGTTGATGGAGGTGAAGCCAAGGGTGAAAAATAAAAGAAGGACAAAGAGTGGACTATTTGGAAGTAAGTGACACCATGGAACAAGTTAGGAGCAATTGGATGCAACCATGGATGATAGGATAGAGTAGGAAGGTGTAGGTTCAAGGTGATCAGTCAAGAGAGGAATTGTTTTGAAAGGACAAGGCCAATCCTAAGGTGAAGATGAAGGCAAGAGGTAGAAATGGCAGGAACAAGGAGGATCATCAGATATTTGTTGCAGGTCAAGGTGTTGTAGAATTCCAAGAGACTTGGAAAGCTTTCATGGCCGAATGTATGGTGCAAGAGCACCAAGGACAACTAGGACCATTAGGCGGTCAAGTGATGAATTTTTTATTTGTAATCATGAGTGTGATGTAATAAGGTCTCAAAAGACCATTAGGAAGTGTTTTGAGTCATGTTAAGTTGATAGTTTTATGAAGTT
>VDFB02379711.1:70661033-70708390 GCA_007258455.2 Sequoia sempervirens | reverse complement strand
CATGGCAAATTCAAATAAATATATCTAGTTAGGATGCTTTCAATGCTACACCCTTAATCTTAGAGTGTATATGTTTATGAGTAGTCGACATGTGGCTACCTTGACTTTTAATTAAGTCATAATATCATTAATATATTAATATTTCGTTAATTAGTTCAGCCTAGGGATTAAATGTTGATATCTAAGTCAACTTGAATGATATCCTAAGAATAAGTAGGGTATATTCAGGAGGTAGTGACTTTGATTTGATCATCAAATTGTGAAGTGTGTTCTCATTCAAGACATTTGGATTTTTTCTTCCAGAAGTGGTTTTTCATTCATAATTATTATAAAGTATTTACAAAATAATTCATATTATATTCCTTTTTTCTTGTTATTTCACTATAAGTGATATGAGAGCATGATCTTGGCACTGTGAAGGAAGGGTAATTTTTTTATTAAAGTAGAGTTAAGTTTTGGAAGAAAATATGTCTTTGATTTTTTTTTCTAATATTTAAATAGATTTTTCAAGGACATATTGAAGCTACTGTAGTCCAAAATTTAGAGAAATTAGAGTATAATTAATCAATTTACTGAAAATAAAGGGTTTCCATTAGATTCACTCTCAAACTTGAAAATAAGTTAATTTCTTGATTTTTTTTCTTTTTTTTAGTGGAGGTGAGATCTAGGCCCTAGCAAGTTATAATAAGAATATTAGATTATTCTAATTTAATTTGTGTGATTTATTACCAAATATATATTTTGAGATCACAATGGGACCTAGAACAAGAACTAAAAAGAATGTTTTCACACCTAAAAAATCTCAGGATAAGGGTGGTGCAGAAATTTAGGATATTACTCGTAATAATGAAATCAACAAGGTTAAAGAATAATTTTTGTTAGTGAAGGACATAATTGAATGAATTTCATAAGAATGATATGCATCACTTTATAGGATATACACATCACCTAATAGGAGATATATTGGGCATGCAAAGCTTTTTTTTTTTGATCATATAGGTTCTTATATATGTAATAAATCAAGCTTATAAATAGACTTTTTAAGAAAAAGAGGTTGATCATTTAGGCTAGCTAATCTAGATACAAATTCTAATACTCATATGGGATATAAGAACTTGTTTCCAAAGGTGGATGGGTAAAAACACAAATTTGTGTTACAATTATATAAAGATAATGAAAAACACACATAAAATTCTTAACTTAAATTGTATAAAAGTATTTTTTATGTTTTGAATTTCAAAATGACATAAACTAACGAAATGTAGAATTCCTAATGAACTATATATTTGTAATTTTAAATTTTCTTAAAAAACTAGCTTGATATATTTTTTATAAGTTTAAGAGTAGAATTTGAATTGTTAATTTTTTTTTTTTTAAAATGAGGTCGATGGGATGCTAGAAGAAAATGAGCAAACAATTTTTTTCCCTATTTTTTCTCCAAACAACTAACTTCAATATCTAGTGTATGGAAAAAAAAAATTATCGATTTTTTTTTAACATATTTTTTATGAGACAAAAATTGTCTAATTTTTTATTTCTTAAAATAAAAAAATAACTTTTTGAAGAGGATTCTCTCCTCTAGTGCACCGTATATTTTAAATTTTTATAAATGCTTTAATAGTTTTTAAAATTTATAATCATCCACATGTTTGATTATAAAAAAATACTTATAGTAAATTTAAAAAATCATAATAAATAACCGAAATATAATATATATATATTTTTGAATTTTGGACTCTGTGCTCTACAAAAGGGTATTTTTATATTTTTATGAAATTACTCCTAATTGGAGAAATTTAAAGTTGAAGTTGAACTTTTTCTAAATTTTCTCCAAAAAAAGGGGTTAAGCTACCACATAGGTAACCAAATAAATAGTTTTAGTAGAAAGGGTTTCACCCAAAACCTTTTTGCTAAAAAAATACACAAATCTAATCACATTTCAAATTTCCAATGAGAAAACCTTTATTTTATAATTTCAAGCAAAAGGGTTTCATCTAAAACTATATGCGCAATGTATATGCCATGTGGTTTCAAGAGAAATTGTTTGATCTAAAACTATTTAGGGAAAAATTGTTTCACTCGAAACTATTTAGTTGACTAAAAGTGGCAAAAATTTAAATATTTACCTAAATATACACATGTTTTATGGTAATGACTTATCAACTTGGATAAATCAAATGAAGAACTATTCTAATGTGTCAAATTTGAAGTATTTAAAAGGCGACAATGAATTATTTATATCTACAACTAGAATAATTTGTTTGATGTCATTGGCCATGTGCTCAATGGAAGAAAAATTCTCTCACTATCCTACAGGATGAGGAGCTATAATCATAGTATAAAAAGTCTAATGTAGATAACTACTTCAACTAGCTAGCTAAACTTTCTCAAATAGGATCAATTAGGGATTATATTAAGTAATTTCAAAAAATTACATGAGAGTAGATAAAATTTCAAAAGAGAACTTCAATGAATTATTTTTAGGTGGTCTCAAAGATCATATCCAATATAATGTACACTTGTTTAGTGCTAATTTTATATCTAGGTCTATTATCCTCACACACAATATAGAGGAGAAGTTTTTAGTTCTTAGAGGGAAAGTGCTTGATGAGATAATAGACATACTTTTTAGTACAATCATTACCTCAACCTACCAAATTTACTTTGCAATAAAAGGTTTATGTTTTAATTGTGATGTAAAATACAGTTGAGGTTATAATATGTTAGAAGGAAATTATTCTATGTTGAAATTAAAAATGTGGAATAAGAGGAGGAAGAGGTAATATTAGATTGAGATAATGATATAGAAGAGGAATATCAAGATACACCTTGAATCATCTCTTTTCATGCACTTGCTAGATTTAGTGCCTCATAAACTCTCAAAATGATGGGTTTCCTAAAGAAAGAGAGAGTAACAATGCTTATTGACTCATAAAGCACTCATAGATTTATTAATAAAAATTTAGATACTTTCTTAGTTGTTTATATACTCTAGTATATAATTCTATGTCTAAATTGTAGATGGGGTACTATCAATTGTTAAGCATGGGAGAATATAAGAGTGATTTCCAAATGTTTATTATTCCCATGGGTGCAATAGATATAATTTTGGGAGTATAGTGGCTCATTACTTTAAGAACAATTGAGATAAATTGACTAGAGTTATTCATGAGATTTAAATTAAAAGGAAGTAATGTGGAGCTAAGAGGGTTATGCACAATGTCCACATGGATGATAAACTCTCATCAATGCAAATTTTTTATAAGAAATAAGCTAGTGGATTCATGACCTAATTATTTGTATTAATAGCCTATCAATCAAATGCTCCTACAAATCTAGATTTACAAATAATTATAGATCATCATTTAATAGTTTTTGGAGATTAACTCAAATGACTACCTCCTAAGAGGGATCATGATCATTCCATAAAACTAGTGTTTGGGAGCCAACAACCTAACATCATCCCTTACACATCCATATACACAAAGAAAATGAGATTGAAAAGATTGTACAAGAGATAATAGAGGCAAGTATTATCAAGCATAGCTTGAGTGCTTACTCCTCTCGTATGTTTATGGTGCATAAGAAGGATTAAAGTTAGTGTATGTTCCCAAAATATAGGGTGCTCAACATCTAGATGATGGAAGATAATTTTCCTATTGTAGTCATTGGTAATTTACTAGATGAATTGAATGGAGCTATATTTTCTACAAAGCTAGATCTTAGTTAGGTTATCACCAAATTTAAATTAAGGAAGATTATATTCCAAATACAACATTTAGGAGTCATGAGGATCATTAATAGTTTCTTGTGATTCCATTTTTGAATTAATAAATAAATCCAAATCTATAGCGAACATCAATGGACAAAAGTCAAAGTTGTCTCACATTTTTATATGGCCAACACTAATATAAATTTTTAATTTCAATCGGTAGAAAGTGAAATTCATGTTTTCAACTTTGAAATGATGTAAACTAATAAAATATAGTTTTTCTTTGCAAATATAATGTTTGTATTTTTTAAAAATATTAAAAATATTTGTATGTATTACAATTAAGTTGTTGATAAAATGTTAAAAAAAGGAGGTTAAAGGGGATGCCACTCTTTATAGAATATATATTTTTTCTTTCATAATTTGTGTATTTATAACTTAAATTTTTAGTGCAAGGATTAGTTTTTTCCCATTTTGATATATATATATATATGTATGTATGTATGTATATATGTATATGTATGCATATATATGTATGTATGTATATATATGTATGTATGTATATATATATATATTTATATATATGTATGTTTATATATATATATTATATATATATATACATACATATATATACATATATTATATATATATATATATATATACATACATACATACATATATATGTATACATACATACATACATACATATATATGTATATATACATATATAGATATATGTATATATACATATATATACATAGATATACACATACATATATAGATATATACATGTAGGAGTTGATAGATAACCCCATAGCTCCTAGAAATCACTTGCAACCAAAACACCTATCACTAAGAGAGATCAAAAAAATTGATTTGATATGCAACCATGAGAGAATGATTGATCCAGAAAAGCAATTGTATATGCATTGAATTGATATGAATTAATGATTAAAATAAAAGGGAATGCTCATAAAAGAAAAAAGACAAACCCTAGATGAAGATTTGATTATATTATGACAAGTGTCCTTATCCTATGTAATGGGACAACTTGACCTATAAATAACCCAATCTAATAACAAAAAAACACTTCTAAATTTAACTTAAGTAATTAAAGTAAAAGGGGCCTAATAATTAATCATTAGGTGATTACCTATTTACTACAACACCACCCCTTAAGATCAACTTAGGGAGATGAAAAAGCCTAATGAATAATGAAATGATGGATGCATGGATGGGTCTTGACTTCAAGGCCTAGTGAGGTACCTATGCATACAAAAATTAAATTTCTCATAACTAGAGAAAAAAAAAAACCACAAGGGTAAAAGCTCATCTCCAAAAGAGAGAAAATAAAATAATTGCAATAGGAAATTAGAATAGAACGATGACTCAATGTGACCCCCCAAGGGATACTTCTATCACACAAGTAAAATAGATGTCCCCTTAATAAGAGAGAGAAAATGAGGAAATTAATCCACCTCATAATGAAAGAGCCCATTTGTGAATGATGAACACTTGAAGACAAAACATGATCCAACAACATTCATCCCCTTAAGAAAGACATATACATTGGTGATTGGAGAAGCTATTCCCAAAATTTTGAAGAATCTAGAATCCAAATCCAAATGATGTGTGCCTCTAAAAGCTGCTGAAGTGTCCACATGTCAGATTTAGATGATGTTAACCCAAAATCCTATGCATACTGATGTAAAAAAAGCTCAAAAGATGATGTGGCTATCAAGAAAGAGGAGATGGATGTACTCAAAATAATCCTCCTGTAAGGGGGAAAATAAGCATAAGGAGACAACAATGAAATCAAATGAAAGAGATCAGAGCAAAGACAAATTCAAACCTACTCATGAAATGAAATTATAAAGCAATGAATCAAGCAATGTAATCATGAAAGAGAACATAAGCTGAATTCACGAATTACAATGTGTTACCATCCCATGTTGAAGTGTATTCATATTGATGTCAGATTGCTTGGATCAACATGAAACCTCCATTCACTAGTACACAAACAACAATATATGACTAAATAAACTGCTAAAAATTGCATATAAATGACTAACTTTAGTCATGCGACTATTAGTGGTTTATTTGTAGTCATTTATAACACCACTAAATTTATGACTAAAAAATTTTAGTCATTTATCTAGTGATTGATTTTAGTCATTAATTTGGTCATTGATTTAGTCATTGATTTAGTCATTGATTTAGTCATTAATTTAGTCATTTATATGCAATTTTTAGTCATTAATTTAATCATGGTAGTGATTTATTTAGTCATATATTTAGTCATTGATTGTTGTTAATTGGTCATTTATTTAGTCATGGTAGTCATATATTTAGTCATATTTAGTCATTACTTTAGTCATTAATTTAGTCATATATATTTAGTCATATATTTAGTAATTAATTTAGTCATTATTTTAGTCATTAATTTAGTCATTACTTTAGTCATATATTTAGTCATTTTTATTTACTGGTTTCCATTAATTGGTAGTAAATATAGTCATGAAATGAATAATTTATTAAATGCCATAAATTTTATAATGTAAAACTAACATAATATTAAACTTGAACTAAAGCATAAAAGCAAATAAAAATATTGCATATACGAACAAACTACAACATGCTAGAATTAAAAGATTGATTCAACATCATGATAAATAAATGTAATCTGCAATAAAAAATTTAATGCAAATATATATATCAAGTTACAAGATGTCAAAGCTGTCTAAGAGTATATATGTGAATATAATTAGAAATGTCAAAGTTGTCTAAGAGTTTCCAACTCTTTCAAATACACCATGATAATTAAGATCTCTGAACAACACATTCAAAATACTACATAAAGCAGTGAGCCAAGATGTCTAACATTAACTAGTACATGATAAACATGTTCAACTATGCCATTTTTTACAAATATTTTAGTGGCCATTGTGTGAAGGTTCCCTCTTTCTCTTTTAGATGAATAGCTCCATCTATTTTGTCTTCATAAACAAGGGGTATGTTACTTGTGACCTTTAAAATGTTTACATTTGCATCCCCCGTTCCTTTCAAGTTGACTCCATGTACAATAGATAGGGAGTGAATCCGCCCAATGCCCACAACATCACCATCAAACGGATCCAACACCCTAACTTTATCCCCTTCTTTGAGTTTATCGTTAATACATTTCTACAAAAAGAAAAAAAAACACATTATATTAGATAGGTAATGATTACCCTTGTTTGCATAATAAAACAACCATTACTTAAATAGTACTTGCACGTGTGTTAAAATAATTGCAAAAGGAAAATTTCAAAAATAATTGCAATGATCTAATTTACTAAAAAACCAACACTCATAGCAGTGCTTACAATGTTACTATTAGCTTCATGCTAATCAGATACAAAGACCACAAATATAAACACTGCATTACCATGCACGCATACTAGACACATAAGGTTATGGCAAAACTATTACACATAAAAAAGGTAGCTAATGCACAAAAACAAAGAATGCAATATGAGAGCACTACTACTACTACTGCAAGGTGAAGGTGAAATACATTGGGATGTAAAAATAGTGGCATTAAAGCTTTGAAACATAACCCCATTCAGTCAACATAACCTTGTCAATGATGACATATAAAAGAAGAACAAAAAACAAAATGTATCTAGGTAACATGTGACAACCATTAAGAGCAGTCATTGAGGAAACAATGCAGTCTTTCTCTGTGGCTTTCATAGCAACAATAAAGGAGTAACATATAAGGTTGGATGTAGAGGTCACATAAATAATAAAGAAAGATCCTTTCACTATTAGAAAATAGTGTAAGAGTATTCAAAAATAAGTCAGGAATGATGTCCAATGAACAAGTAGCAGTAGCAGTGAGTTTCATGGCCATAGCAGTGAGTTTAGTGCAAGGGAAATGAGTTTTATGGTTGTAAAAACGAGTTTAATGGATCGAGCAACAAATATTATTACTAAACAACAAGAAGAAATTAAGAGAAAGTGGCAAGAATATCAAAAGAAACTTTTTTTTAATAACAACCATAATGAAGAGTTAAAATAGATTTGTGAAGGAAAGAACAACATGTATCATCCAATGAAAGAAGCAGCATGCTAAGTTCAAGGTGTTGAAAAGGTCAATTACAATGGCCTAAAACATAGTCAAGCATCATAAAGTATTAAAGTGCCAACAATCCCCACTGAAAAGTGACAAATTAGGTACAATGATTGTTCTACAAATTACATTCAATGTTTTAGTTGTCTATTCACTATTCTATATGCTTGTTCACTGTTTGGGATCATAACAGTCATTAATACAGGAAGGGTTTTAGAATCAAGGAAAATTAACATTTCATAGCACTCACCTCAAGTTTAGCACTAGTAGTACTATCAATATCATGCATATACTCCTCAAATTCAACACAATCACTGTCAACATTGTCTTGAAGTTGTGTAGCTTTGCGAAGAGCTCTATTGACATGGTCTTTTCCTTTTTGTTCTACTTTCATATAATTTCCCTGCATGTGGTTTAATCATCATGCAAAGTTAATATAAGTCAAGTAAAGAATGCAAAAGCTATAAATTTTTGTCCACAACTATTATATTACCTCAACTTCAACACAACTATGATTGACATCAAGGCGTTCTTGTTTTCGTGCTGCTTCGATAAAATTGCTCTGCATGTAGTTTAACTATCAAGGAAAAAAATATATCCAGATGAGTAATTTATGTAAAAAGTAGTTAACAAAGCCTTTCCAAGCATAAAAGTCACAATAGGTGGAATAGGTGAAAATCCATTTTTGTAGACTCACAAACCCTCAACTCTGTCTTTATAGACCCATTTCAACAATTTGACTAAAAAATGCACAAAACTCTTCAAGAATCCACCAAATCAGAAAAAAATTGAAGTTAACTCACCCAACCACCTAATTCATGCAAAAGAGAACAAGGAAACCCTATACAGGCAAGTACAGAAGCTTGGAACTGTAAATAATCAGAAATTTTTGAGAAAAGAACAAAATTTCAAGAGTTTTATTATTGCTTTATGATCCATAGCAGCAAAGATATTTTGGGGAAAAATTTGGCAAACCAAAAGTATAAGATTTTTTGAAAAAATCAAGAAAAAGTTTAGAAAAAATCAGGAAAAAATCAGATTTTTAAAAAAAGGTAAAAATTGTAGAACAAGAGATAAAAACTATTTTTTTGAAATTGAAAGGCATTTCCATAGCATAGAGATATAGAGAGAAAATAAAATAAAGAGTTTAACTAATGAATTGTAAAAAATAGATTTTGGTAGTTTATATTCATATCATTGATTACTTTGCATTGCACATCTTTCAAACTCAAAGCATTACTTCACATTGCATAACTAATAAATAGATGCTGATAGATGAGAAAATTTCAATTACAATATAGTTTTTACCAATTTAACCTAAGGAGTTATGCAATTAATTCACATTGTATAACTAATAACTAGGAGTAGCTGCCAATTGCATTTGCTTGTCATGGCATTCTATGAGACCACATTTCTTTGAGGCATTTTTTCAAACAGTTCACTGCCTTGTCTATGCTATTGCATTTTTCATACATGTCTACTAAAGAATTTTGTCAAACAGTTTACTGCCTTGTTGCTATAGCTAAAAACCTAAAACAAGTTCTTTCAAACAAGCTATGGATGCTTGGAAAAAATCTATCAAAAGCATAATAGTAAGCAATAGCATAGACAAAGCAATGAACTATTTGAAAAAATGCCTCAAAGAAATGAGGTCTCATGGTGATGGAATGCCATGACAATCAAATTGATTTTGATTGTCATGGCATTCCATCACCATGAGACCTCATTTCTTTGAGGTATTTTTTCAAAGAGCTCACTGCCTTGTCTATGCTAACACATTTTTCATACATGTCTATCAAAGAATTTTATCAAACAGTTCATTGCTTTGCTACTATGGCTAAATGCCTAAAATAGGTGCTTTCAAACAAGCTATGGATGCTTGGCTAAAAGCTTGCATATTTTTTAAAAATCGGGATTAATCAGGGTTTTTTGCAAATTTCTGCTTCTATGGCCCACATTGCCAAATTGTCACACCCATAAATGAGTTTGAGAATCCATAATCTTTCCCTGTTCCTAAATAAAAATTAGCACTATCGGCCTAACAATGCCTCATCGGAAAAACCCCCATCATAGCCTCATCGATGGCCCGATGAAAGTAGTTAATAACCTAGTATCGGTGTAACAATACCCTATCGGGTTGACTCCTAAGGCATCCTCCTCGATAGACCGATAGAGTAAAAAAAAGAAAGCACATCATTGTAACACATGACCATTGGTGGAATGAATGTTTGCATTCCCTCGATGGCCTGATATAATGAATATTTGCATTCCCCCGATGAAAGTAGTTAATAACCTAGTATTGGTGTAACAATACCCTATCGGGCTGACTCCTAAGGTGTCCTCCCTAATAGACCGATAGAATCAAAAAAAGAAAGCACATCGTTGTAACACATGAACATTTGTGGAACAAATGTTTGCATTCCCTTGATGGCCCAATATAACGAATGTTTTCCCTAACCCTAATTGCTGGTTGTCACATTTAATTTCAACCTTTGATCTTAGGGAATTTCTCAACTGACAATCTTGGATATTCATCCAAAATTGACTTTTCTATAAAAAGGAAATTTCAACCTCATTTTGTCACTTCATACCTCTTGACTTCATGATTTCATGCTTCAGACTTTAGGCTTGCTTCATACTTGCATACTTGTAATTGTTGAGTAGAAATCCTTCAATATTTGCTTAGGTCTTAGTCATAGTCATAGTTGCTCATCAAAATCTGAGGACAAACATCATTTTGCAACAAGTGGAGAAGGGAATTGTGGAGGGCATGAAGGGTGTTTGGTAAATATTTTTCTTTGTTTTATGCTCTTTTACTCCATTGTACTTCATTGTTTAGCTAGGTATTTGTTTATGCATTTATTTTCATGCTAACAAAGATTTTTTCCTTAGTTACACAACTCATAGGGAGTCTTTGTGCTATTAGCTTTTTCTTGAACTCTATTAAGTATATAAATAGCAGTAATGAATTGATTCTCTCCAATAGACTTCTAGTAGATTTTCTTCTTTCATCATAGTCCTAGTAGCTTCTTGAACAATCCAGTTTTTCCTTTCAACCACTCCATTCTATTGAGGAGTTCTAGGGGTAGACAAGTGCCCTTTTATTCCATGAAATTCACAAAACATGTTAAACTCATTGGAGGTGAATTCTCCACCTCTTTCAATACTCAAACATTTGATTTTCAAATCCATTTCATTCTCAACCATAGATTCAAATGCTTTGAATCTATTTGGTGCATCAGATTTCTCTCTAAGAAAAGTAGCCTATGTCATTCTAGAGTAATCGTCAATCAAAAGCATAAAATACCTATCACCTTGAAGATTTCTCACCCTTGTAGGACCACATAGATTTTTATGCATTAATTCTAGTAGTCCGATAATAGATTGTTCCTTTCCTTTGAAACTACTCCTTATTTTCTTTCCAAATTGACAATTCTCGCAAACAACATTGATAGGCTTCATAATTCCTGGTAGGTCTCTCACTACATGAACTGAACTGATTCTGACTAAGTTATCAAAGTTCATGTGACACATCCTCCGATGCCATAACCAACTATCATTAATCTGAGACATAAAGAAATGACCATCAACACCCTTAAGCTGATAGATGTTTCCATCAATCCTCTTACTAGTAGCAATCACACTTCTAGACCCTTTTCTGATCTCACATATTTCATCCTTAGACACAATATTATATCCTTTGCTACACATTTATATAAAACTCAAAATATTATGCCTTAAACCTTTAATATAGTAAACATCTTTAGTATTATGCTTGCCATCAATGATTGAACCTATTCCACAAATCTTGGCTCTTGAATTATCTCCAAATTTAATCATACTTTTCAAGTTTAACAAACTTTCTTTTTTTAAGCAAAAGGTGAGTGACCTGTAGATATATTATTAATAATAAAAATTTACAATAGGTAATAGTTTATATGGTCCCAAAAATACCTTTACAATGATGAGCTATCTACCAACCCCTAGTTTGTTACTGAAAATGGGCTGATTATACAAAATATTCAGAAATTCACAAGAAAACTTGTTTTTTTAGCCTAAAACTAAGATAAAATTGGGCATGGAGAAAGCGAACTAAGCATCCTTGCATGGCCCCTAGAATGAATTCTCCCTTATATCTTCCTGTGCTATTAAGATCATGTCTGGGACATGACCATGTACCCTTCTTGCTCGAGCCAAATCTAATCTAAATTTTTTGAATCTGTTGCTCCAGAACTTGGTGCTTTGGAACTTTGGCCTCGAGAGCAACATTCTTCTTACCCTTAACGTGATCAATATCAAAATCAAAGGTCTATATCTTACGAATCCATTTATGCTACTACTCTTTAAGGGCTTACTGCTCTGATACCATTGAAATATCTCTAGCCAAATTTGAACTTGTTTTCTAAATCTATTGCTCCAGAACTTGGTGCTCTCGAAACTGTTGCTCCAGAATTTCATCAATTTTTTTTTCTTGTAATATTTTCAGCATCTTCTTGTCTTTTCTTTTTATATTTTCAATATATATGAAGAGGAAGTCTAGAAGGGTGAGCAAAAAACACCCCAACTGACGCCACTTTGCTTTTTCTTCATTCCTCCATGCGTTCTGAGGAGTTTTCTCCTTGTCCTTTCTCTTGGTCTTCTTCCCCATGCTTTTACTATGAGCTACATTCCCTGTGTCCCAAATCTATTGTTCAACATGCACAATGTAACCATCATTCTCTTCTTTCAGACGTGTTGCATGTTTAACAAACTTACTTTTGTCTTCAGTCATGTGATTAGAGAAACCACTGTCAACAACCCAATAGTTCTTATCCTGTTTTACATGAAAAGAAGAAACCAAAGTACCTTCAACCTTCTCTAGAACACTTTCCTTTAGACAACTTTCAGAGTTAGCAAAAGTAGATTCATCTTTTAAAGCCAATAACAAGCATTAATTTTCATCAAAATCTCCATAATCAAATTCATCATTAGAAATTCCAACATATTCTTTGACATAGTAACTTCTTTTAATCATCTTTCCTTTGTTCTCCTTACTTTTATTGTTCATAGCTTTTTTTGAAGATCTTGAAGCATAATGAACTATATTTCCACAACTAAAACATTTGAAAGGTAGTTTACCTTTGTCCTTACCAGTGCCCTTTTTCATTCTTCTTACAAAGTTAGTTTCCACATCATCAAGATATCCATCCGAATCTTCAACCTTTTCTAATTTTCTAACCTTTAAAGCAGTCTCTACTTTTGTACCATTTTTAAACCAAGTTTTCTCATTTCAAATGAAGTTAGTGTACCAATCAACCGATCTCTAGAATAAGTATTAAAATTTACAACTTCCTCTACAACATATACCTTTTCACTATATGAATCAGGAAGAGTTCTGAGAACTTTCTTTACCACCCTAGATTCTTTGACTTGCACACCAAGACCTCTTATAACACTTACTAGCTCATCAACTCTTTGCATATAGGTTGTAATTGTTTCATCTTCAGACATTTGTAGGGTCTCAAATTATGCTTTCAGATTCTGTAACTTTTCTTATTTAACCTTTTCATCTCCTTCATAAATTCTCTCTAGCTTATCCAAAACTTCTTTAGTAGTCTTAAGATTCATAACTTTAACCAATTTAGAATTTGAAAGACTATTCACCAGAATAAATCTTTCCTTTGCATTTACCTCACGTGCCTTGATCTCATTACTTGTGCTTGGACCATTTGGAGGTGCAACATATTGAGTTTTTATTGCCTTTTCATTTTCAAATCCATGAGATGCCAGATATCCTTCCATCTTTTTCTTCCAGAATGTGTTATGCCTTGCATAACCACCCCATTTTATTCTGGAGCAAAATGGGTCTCCCTTTGTCTTTTCCCTTTGGCCTTTGGTTTTCTGCCTTAGGCGTTTTCTTTCTAAAGTTCTGTCGGAGGCATAACTGGGACCAATACTGGACTTAGAATTTCCTTCCAAGTTCTGGTCTTGTTCTGTTCCCAGTTCCGATTTTGACTGTTCTTTGTCTTCTTCCTTTGTTCTTTCGCGGAGTCGGGTCTCGGTCCGATTTGGGGTGTTGAACTTGCTTCGGGTCCCATCCCGGGTCCGACCCCACCTTTTCTCTCTTCGTTGGTCTTTGTTGGTTTTTGTCTGTGCCTTGGGACCTTTTTTTTCTTTTTGTGTTCGTCGGACTGGAACCGGAACGAGAATCGAACCTTGAAAATTTTTCAAGTTTCTGGTTTGGGTTCCGTTTCGATCCCGATTCCACGTGTTTCTTTCTTTCGTTTTTCTTTGTTTCATCGTGGGGTTTTCCCTTCTTTCTCTCTCTCTTTTCCTTGTCATTTCTTTCTCTTTTTGGATGATGTCAGAGGCGGGCCCAGAACGGAATCCGAACCCAAAACTTGAAAAAGTTTCTGGTTCGGGTTTGGTTCCGGTCCCGATTCTGCTTTATCCATTTTGTCTCTCGTCCCCATCCTAACTTATTTCCACCTCCTCCAGCTTTAAGGAGGGCAGTGTGTTGTTGGTTCAAGTTTGGTTCTGGCTCAGTTGGAATTCGGGTTTTCTCCTGAGTTCAGGATTTTCCACCCCATCTGGATTTTCCCGGATCTCGCTTGAACTTTGGTTGAGCGTTGTGGTTCGCGAATTTTCATTCTTCGCGGAAATCCGTGTGGACCGGATTTTCGTAGATTTCTTTCTCCCCCAAATTTTCTCAGATCTCACTCAAGCTCCGGCCGAACGCTGTTGTTCGGGGATTTTTGGTCTGCATGGAATTCCGCGTGGACCAGATTTTCCCGAAATCCCCGAGGCCTCCGAGGAGATATACCTTCTTCGTGGATTTATTTCTCCTTCGAATTTTCCCGAAATCCGTTGTTCCCTATTTTTTTCGAGTTTGTCAGAATTTCTTCTCCTTCGCGGAAATCCGTCCCGCGTGGATTTCCCTGGAATATGTTGAAATGTGAATAAGTATGGAGTAGTAGGACTAGTTAATAAGTGGTGATGCATTTTTTGATTCATTTATGCTATTTTGAGATCTCACATGCTGTTCCTTGATTGAAAATGATCGGATTAAATTTCTAATGGGTGTTTTCATGCTTATTCTGCTGGAATCCGCCTGGCTTAGAATTCTCCAAAATTCCTCCCTGGCTTGGATTTCGCTGGTCGGCCTGAAACTTGAACTCTTTGTATGATCATTTTGTTTGAAGTTTTAAATGGTACCCTACTGACATAGGATTCATTTTAATGATGATTTTGTTTAATTAACTTCTATTTGTGTGATCTTTACTGTGGTTTCCTTTGTTGAATGTAGGGTTAAATCACATACAAGATGATATTTGTCAAGGGAGCTCAGTTGGGGTGCATTCTTTAATCCACTTGGTCATGAAAAATCAGCTAAGGAAAAGTCGGCAGGACCCTGGTGATGTCCCAATGATCAAAAATTATATGCAGGCATTAATCGCCAAGACATCATTCATCGTCTTGGTGACTAAGATTTTTCTATCGGCATAAGGTTTTCTCCCTGCCAAGAAGTCTCGATGAATTCACAAGGTCTCACCGACTAGAAACACCGGGCTAACACTTCGGCAGGAGATTTCCTTCGGGGAGAAGTCTTGGCGATTTCCTAATGTCTCACCGACTACCGCATGACGAGCAAACGCTTCGGCAGGAGTCATCTTCTTCGCCAATAAGTTTTAGCAAAATATTCAGGTCACATTGACAAAGCACAAGAGGAAGTCTATCAGGGCGAGGTTTGGCAGTCTTGCCAACCCATAAAGTCTCACCGACATATTGTTTCATTGGTAAGAGAATCAAGTTGTCACGGCGACAAAAGATCTGCTTATGGAGATCCCTTGGCGAAGCATAATGTATCTATAGGACGTCTCCCTGACAGGGGAATGTTACGATGACACCAGTAGAGAGAAGGAAAGCATATTGGTATGACCACAAGAGGGGTCTTGGCGACTGTAGAGTTTGGTGAAAGAGGGGAGTTTTCCATAAGGTCTCCTCAAAACATCAAAGTTACCCCGATATACAGAATGGGCCCACCGGGAGGTAAGGAAGACTTTTCCATGAGGTCCCCGCGACAAAAGCGCCATCAACATAATGATCTAAGATTGCTAAAAGGTCTCGGTGACCACAAAGTGTCTCCCCGAAATGATAGGAGATCGCAAAAGGATAACGCTCTCGACAAGATGTCTTGCCGAAGAGCAGAAGTCACGCCGAAAGGCTCTAAATCGGGGAGACTCAGAATGAATGCAATAGGATCAGTAGGATGTCCTACCAACCTGAGAAGGTCTTGGCGATACCAGAATTTGGCGAAGGGAAATGAATGTGGCGAGAGGTCTCGCCGATGATCAAAATTCATGCCGAAGATAGACAAGGGAGGGCTCGGTAAGAAGAAAGGGGATTCGGGATAAGGTCTCCCTGAAACCATGAGGTCTCCTCGACAGAAAAAAAAGCTCGGCATGATGTCCTGCCAACCCAAGAGGGTTTTCCCGATGCAAAGTAGGCTCGGTAAGAATGAAAAGGAGTTCGCTGAAACTCTTGTCGACATGAAAATGAAATCGCCATGGGATCCTGAGGTTTGCCGAGATGTCTTGCCGAGAGCATGCAGTCTTGCCAATAGGTTTTGTGAGCTTGATGTGACTTTTGTAGCCCACCGAAACATTTCACCGAATGACCCATGCTATGCCGATAACTGTTATAGGATGAAATAGCATCAGGGAGACACCGATGGTGTCTCATTGACATGCGATTTAAGGTGGTCTGCCCTTGATTGCTCGAGAATCTAGCGTGGCATGTGATCATCCAATTAGAGAGAACCAAGAAGGGCCATTGAAAAATTGACTGCCCCTGTGGAGAAGACTAACATAATGCAGGCAAGATGGTTTCCTTCTGAGATCACTAAGGGATGAATCTATTCAGACAATGGTGTTCAGATCTGCAAGAGGGCCCGATGGTGTTTCCAAAAGATGGTCAACGTATAGAGTAGTCCCACAAAAAAAAGGAAGCCGAGTGACAGAAGAAACCATGACTCAAAGGGACAGTTGTGGTGACCACTGATAGAGGTAGATCGTTATTAATGTAGATATTCTGAGCATTCAAGGTGACCCCAATAGAGTTTGAGGGTGGACATGAAGATGGGAGAGTTAATGTTGTAGCTGCCAGAAGATCTAAAAGGCTTCTCTTGCATAAGAAATCCTTCATCAACATGGACGAGGCTCCGCTTTGAATGTAGTTTTGACTTTCCTTAGAAAGATCTAAGAGCTGTCTCTCCTACAGTCTGCAGATATTTTGTAAACCCTAGTGCAGGGGACAAGACATTCCTTTGGTACATTCTTTATATAAGGCATTCTTGCCTTTTTGTAAGGGTTAGAAAGTGGTAGATAGAGAAATTTTATTGTTAGAACTTCTAGATTAGAACTTCTAGGATTAGAGAACTTTTAGACTAAGAACTGTTAGGAGTTAGTTAGTTAACAGAAGGAGATAGAGTTGTATCTTGATTCTTAGTAATAAGAGCTTCTTTTGTCTTCTTGGTTAGTAGTTAGATTTTAGTATAGGCTATAATGTATTTTCTAAGTTCTCTTAGTGTAGTTGGAAACAATCTAGAGCCTCAGATTCTCTGTACACTGGTGATTGTGCCAACTTTGTAAATATTGCTTATCTATTTTATCGACAGTAGAAGCAATCAGAGTTTAATCTACTTCATGTTGTGTTCTTGAATAATATTTTTCTTAATTGATCATTTGATTTGTGAACTCTCCAAGGAATGAAATGTTATTTGTGTTTTATTCAAATGGTAGCTAAAAAAATCTGTTATGCGAATTAGCACTGTGAATGAAAGAGGCTGTGTGTCAATCACAAGTTTACTTTGTTCTGCAGTTTTGGTTTACAAATTCCTTGAAGTTAACAAGTCTGGTTAAGGTTGGATGAACTATTGTTCTTTTCTATTTCAAAACTCCGACTTATCTTTTTATATTTCTTTAAAAACCCCTGTTAGAGTAGGTTTTATTTCATGCTTGATCATAGAACAATCCAGAAGCTCAACACCAACAGGCCCCTTGAATATTACTGTTGCATTGACCACTGAGTAACATCAGCATAGATGAAACCCAACTACAAAGACCTTGGGAGCTAAGGCATCCATGTGTTGCCTTTCTTTTTCAAGGGAAGCAAAATAACAATATTCTACTTGCATTGTTGTGGTGCCAAAATCGCCATCAACAGGAACTGGCGCTAGAAGGAGGGCCTAGAAGGGAAAGCTGGATAATCTGGGTTTTCATCCTCAGAGAAGTCCCACAGAGTTCTTCGATTAGCTGAAAATCCACCACCTTTGATAGAACTCAAGACCCCAATAAGACACAAGAATCATAAGACTAGGGCAACCATCATACCACCTTTATCAGCTCCGCTCACTCCACCAGACTTTTCACCAATACCCCAGTGGATACCTATAAATCCACCATCACGTCCATCTCAATTATCATCATAGATGGTTCAACCCATACAACAGCTGGCTCAACCACCAACATCGCCACCAATGGCATTCTTTCAAAATAATCCCTCTCCATTGGGGACTATTCCTGGAGGTTTTTATGACCTGCCTAAGAACCCTGAGAAATTTTGTCCTAAGTACATTCATGGTGAGTCAAGGAGTGCTGAAGAGCACATACAAGCTTTTAAGGATGCTTGTACTAGAGCTTAGATAGCCCACCAGGATGTTGTCTGTAGGTTGTTTCCTTATTCCTTAGGTGATATGGCCTACAATTGGTACCTTAATCTCCCTCAAGGTTCTATTCTAACCTGGACACACCTAGAAAATGCTTTTATTAATCAGTTTAGAATCTATGTGGATCCAAATTTTTTATATCACCAATTCGCTACCATCAGAAAGGAACCAGGTGAACCTTTTCCTTTATTCAATACCAGGTTCCAACGAATGTATAGAAGATTGCAAGATCCCTATTTAGTCACTGAAGATAGTGCCATTCAAGCTTACTTTAGGGTTATAGACCCCTTGCTTGGTTTGTTCTTGCAAAGGACCTATCAACCAGCTGAGGTTGATTCTCTATCCAAAGTCTATCACCTAGCTATCAAGCTGCAACAACAAATCAGTTTTCAACAAGGAGGTCTAGGAGGAGGTTTCCCTTCAATAGACTATCAGATGTCTAGCCCAACTCCTCTATTCAATACTGTCCCGGGAATGTCTCCTTCCCATTATGGACCTATATCTGAATTGCAAACTAAACCACCTATCCCATTCTTTGCTACTGGAACTCCTAATCTCTTTCAACAACCACAGGTTCCTCAAAGTTCCCATGGTCATCCTAACCAAATTGGAACACCAAATTAGGGTGGTCAGCCACCTGTTGCTAAGAGTGTGGAAAGTGAGAAGATAGTCTAACTTACAAATGAGGTAGAAACCTTGAAGAAAACACTGTCTCAAGTTACAAATGACATGGCTCAACTTCGGTTGAACCCTTCCCAAAACCAAGGGAACTACCCTAATCGAAGTAGCAACAATCAGGGTACTTATTAGAATAACAACAATTACAACCAAAGGGGTTACCAGGGCAAAAAATCCTCTAATTAGGGTTATTAGAATCAGAATAGAGGGTATAATCAAAGGCCAAACAACCATAGACAATGGAACACAGGGCCCAATAATGGGGGAGTCTCTCAAAACTATCAGGAAAATGAGGAAAGAGCACATACTGCAAACGTGGTTGACCTCAACTTCATGACCAATTGGTACATACTGCATGATACTGCAACCCATTCTGAGATAAACTACCCTCAAATGGAGAAAGTTGTCAAGATGGCACACGAGGATGCCCACACATTCCAGGGGAATTCAAACAAAGGAGGTGATTCAATGGATACTGCAATGGCTTATGACATCTTTGAAGAAGAACCCTCATTCCCAAGGCAAGAGGAGAATGAACCAGAGGAAGATTCATACGATGCCCAAGCCTTTCAGTCAAAAGGACACTTTCTGAGAAATCAAAGTAAGGGGCTATTCACTACATCAACACCCCCTAATCACATGGTGCCTCTAAATCAAAGTGCTGATAATAACCCTCCCCTGCCAAAAGGCCCGCCTGACCTCCATAACAAGGGTAATTCCTCTGCCATTTTCAAAAGTAATTCAAGTTATAACATGGAATTTGATGTTGTTTTTGAGATGTAGAGATAGAAAACTTCTTTGTCACTCTTTGAAATCTTGAAGTGGTGCCCTGCTCAAAGGGAGATAGTGCTGAAGGATCTAGAACAAGCTGATAAGTCAAAAGGAAAGAGAAAGGTGGCACCTACTGGGGACGTGAATGCAGCCTTATACAGAAACAAGGTAGGTACTCCACCTTTCCTTTTTAAGTTTAAGATTTTTTGGCAAGAACCTACATAACTGTTTATTAGACTCAGGGGCTTTAGGAAATGTCATGCCATTTTCCATATGCAAGAAGTTAGGATTAAACCCCATTCAAACCAATAAGAAGATCATTCAACTTGAAAAAATAGAGGTTAATGTGGTAGGGGAATTAAGAAACATACACGTTCAAGTAGGATCAGATCCCAGGATCCTAACCAACATAGATATTCAAGTGGCAGATATTCCTGAGACCTATGGTATGCTGCTAAGTCGAGATTTGATGAAAAATTTAGGGGGATATCTTGCCCTTGAATTCTCACATATGTGGAAATCATGGAAAGGGATTCCTAATCAGATTAGGATTGAAAGTGAGCCTCGCCTCAAGAATATCATCACTGAGTATGACTGTCTCAACGAGGTGGCTTACTTTGAGACTGAGATGGGGGTTTATAAACAAGAGGAAATCCTAACCTTCTCGGTTCTCAATGCTAAAGACATGTCAAAAAAAAAAACCCTGACCCTAGCATTGATGAAAATCAACAAGCTTTGGTTAGAAAGCTACAACAAGACCAACTGGTCTTAGAGGCAGATATAGATCTGCAAAGTCTCCTGCTCCCTAACTGGTGTAGGGTACATTATCAAAGTCATTCTGAATTGACTTGTCAACCTTGCATGGACATTTTAAATCATGTTTCCCAAGCTGAGGAAGCTGGCACAAGTCGCCCTGAGACCATTGCAGACTGCTTCTCATTTGAGGCCAAGGAAGCAACCATGTTAACCAGGGATACAATACTTTCAAAATAAATCCCTTCTCAGATCAAACCTACTCTAGACACATGCCCAAATCACTATACCGATGAGGAGTAGCCCCAAGGTTTGTTTAACACCCCTTCACCTGCAAATGTACCAAAGCCTAAAAGGTTAACCAAAGACACAAGCGGTTGTCAGAAGGATAGCCATAGGTCAGATGATATAACTAAGCAAGAATTGGAGACCGCATTTAAGGAGCTTACAAAACATCCTTCCCTTATACCTAAAGTAAAAGACCAAGGAGTCCCACACCTGGCTCATTCTACTCAAGCACCCATAACAACTTCAAAAGAATCAACCCCAGGCCACGATCAGCTATGGACCCTTACATTTGATGGATCCAAATCTAAGATAGGCAGTGGTGTTGGAATTGTACTAACCAGCCCTCAAGGGAAAACCTTCTTTGCTTCATACAGGTTGCAATTTGGATGCACAAACAACGTGGCAGACTATGAAGCTCTGGCACGGGGACTGATGTTTGCACACAAGAAGAAGGTCACTACCTTGATGGTCAAGGAAGATTAAGAAATAGTTATTAGGCAAGTGCACAACCAATATACATGTCACAACAAGAGGCTGGTAGCATATAGGAACAGGGTATGGAACCTGATTGAGGACTTTGATGCTTTTGGGATTAGCTTAATCCCTAGAGAAGAAAATTAGGTAGCTGATTCCCTGGTTGTCACTGCAAGCACCTTGGAACCTATGCAAGGCTCCAAATTCAAAAGATTCTCAATGGAACTAATGTCCACCCTAGTTGTTCCTGACAATATCAAGAATTTCTAGGTCTTTGATGATGATCGACATATTCTTTCCTTCTTAGCAAGCTCAGATGTCTTTGAGGGGAAATCAGTGATGATTCCAATAGGGATCAAGGAGATTGGAGCCCTGAGGATTGTGATGCAGAAGGGGTCCTTAATTTGAGAAGTAATAGTATTCCCAAGGGAATGGTGGCCTTGGAGAGAATTTTTGACTCAGGTCCAAGGGCTCAAGAGAAAATATCAGCTGAAGAAAAGGGAGGAGAATATGAAACAGTTAACTTGGCCAATGCTGGCCTGGAAAGGAATGTTTGTATAGGGAAGACCTACCCTGAAGCAATTAGAGAAGACATACTGAGGGCGCTTAAAAAGGATATTGCTGCTATTGCCTGGGGGTATGAAGACCTCCAGACATTTGATGTTTCTGTTATGACACACTATCCCATTGAAACCCGAGGCTAAACCTTTCCGATAGAAGCAACGTCCTGTCAACGCTTTGATTGAACCATTGATCTATAAAGAAGTTTAGAAATTACTCTCGGAAAGGATAATATTCCCTATGCGCCATTCAACCTGGGTGGCTAACTTAGTCCTAGTTTGTAAGAAAAATGAGGAGATTAGACTATGCATGGACTTTAGAAATCTGAATAGAGCTTTAGAAAAGGATAACTACCCACTCCCTTCACTGGATGAGGTACTACAGACTATGAATTTAGCACAGATGATGTCATTCTTGGATGGTTACTCTGGATACAATCAAGTAATGGTCAAATTTGAAGATAGGATGAAGACAACTTTCACTAAAAAGTGGGGAACATTTGCATACAGGAGGATGCCTTTCGATCTGATAAATGCTGGAGCCACTTTCTAGCGCGCCATGGACATAGCGTTCAAGGACCTAATCGGTAAGTGCATCATTGTCTATATGGATGACCTAACAGTGTTCTCCAAGGATCGACTCAATCATGTTGCAGACTTAGCCAAAGTTCTCGAGAGATGCATCAAATATGGCGTCTCCCTGAATCCAAAAAAAATTGTGTTCGGAGTTTCTGAAGGGACGCTATTAGGGAACATAATTTCTGAAAGAGGGATTTCAATCTACCCAAATTGAGTCAATTCCATTCTGAAGATCACCTGGCCAGGATGCAAGAAAGAAATGAGGTCTTTCTTCGAGAAGATCAATTTCATGAGAAAATTCATTACAGGCTTTGCTAAAATCGTGAAGCCACTCAATGAGATGATGAAGAAAGACGCCAAGATAGAGTGGACTGAGGGAGAAAAGGAAGCATTCTCACAAGTCAAGCGATCCATCTCAGAAGCACCCATGCTCACCAGCATAGACTATCTTAGACCATTTTACATCTACTCTTTCACTTCGGAACACTCGTGCGCAATAGTGTTAACTCAACAAAAAGGAGAGGCAGAGGAGAGGCTGATTGTGTTCATGAGCTCTTTGTTCAAAAATGTGGAAATCAAATACCCACCTCTTGTGAAACAAGCCTTCGTGCTAGTTCGGGTTGTCAAGAAGTTCCGACATTACATTCTTTGAAGCCAAATAGTTGTTGTAGTTCCTGATGCGACTGTGAAGTCCCTACTCATGCAAAGTGAGTTGGGGGAAAGGAGAGGAAAATGGATGGCCATCTTGCAAGAATTTGATCTCGAGATACACCTTATGAAGCTAGTCATGGGTACATGCTTGTCTCAGTCCATGGAAAACGCTGGCGACAACATCATCTGTCAGCAATACATGACCCAGTCTTTCTCTGACGACCCCTGGTATGCTGATACCATTTTCTTTATGCTTAATAATCGATGTCCTGAAGGAATGAATGCCACTCAAAGAAGAGCCCTAAAACTGAAGAGTTCTCATTACATGCTATAGGGAGGGTTTCTATATAGGAGGAATTTCGAAGGAGTCTACCTGAGATGCCTTGATCATCAAGAGGCTCAACATGTGATCTCTGAGTTCCATGGGAAACATGGCACAAGTCATGGGTCTGCAGATTCTTTGGCACACCAGATCCTCAGATCTAGTTATTATTGGCCCTGTGTATTCAAAGATGCCCATCAACATGTGAGGACATGTCACATTTGTCAGATTTCTACACCAAGGGAACGCCATCCAACCATGCCTTTGCAACCCGTCTACAAGGTAAGGCCATTTGCCTAGTGGGAACTGGATTTCATTGGGGTGATCAACCCAAAATCTTCTGCAGGACACAAATTCATCTTGACTACTACTGACTACTGCACAAGATGGATAGAGGCTATACCCTACAAGAATAGAACAATAGATGTAGTGATCAAGTTCCTCACCGAATGCATCACTACAAGGTTTGGGGTACCTTTCACTCTGGTATGTGATAATGGTTTTGCCTTCTCTTCTACTGAATTTATTTCCTGGGCATATGATCACAAGATTGTCTTAAAGTATTCTTCAAATTATTATCCACAAGGAAATGGAGTTGCAAAGTCAACCAATAAGAATCTCTTAGGGGTGATTAAGAAACTGTTAGAGCATAACCCTAGAGACATGCATACCCAGCTTAGATTCGCATTATGGGAAAATAGGACTAGGATTAAGGCTACCTTAAACACCTCAACATTCAAGCTGGTATATGGCCAAGAGCCTGTCTTTCATATCCATCTGCAAATACATTTCCTTGAGTTCATGCATAAATTCTACTCCAATGACAATAGGATAGAAGTCAGACTAGCTGCTCTGTTGAAATTAGAAGAACAGAGAGATGCCACATTACAACAATTCTTTAGGCATCAGGCTATTGTCAAATGGTGGTTTGACAAAAGAGCCAAGATAAATGCTTTTAGGATATCAGACCTTGTGTTGCTTTGGGACAAGGCTAGCGAAAAGAAAGGAAATCACCAAAAGTTTGACAAAATATGGTTAGGCCCTTACCAAATTGCTGAGATCCTAGGGGAAAATGCTTTCAGACTCAGTAGCCTAACTAGAGAACCTGTTCCTTTGCCTGTTAATGGGTAGTTCCTTAAGCACTATTTTGAATCTTGAGGCTTGTTAATTGCTGTTCTGTATATAAGTAGTTCCTTGTTCTTTATGTAAATAATTTTATTTTGTCTCCCGTTTGTAAATAATTTGTATTTTTGTAAATACTTTCTGTGTTTCTGCTTGTGAATAATTTTCTGTTGCTCTTTGTGTAAATAATTTTCTCTTTGTTTGTGAATAGTTTTCTATTTATTTGTCTTTCCTTTTTGTCTTTCTGTTTCCCTAAGTTCTGGGGTTTTTGTTTTGTTTTTATTCTTTGGGGTTGATCTGTTTCTCTCCATCTTGGAATGGTGGCTATTATCTGAAGCATACTTTGGTCATTAGGAGAGAAGTGGTTTATATATTTTCGGGTTTTCTGATCAAATGATTCTGTCCTCAATTCATTGTTTCATGCTTTTTGTCAATAAAAGTTGTGGAAAGTTTTGAAAACAAGGCACCAAGAAATCCTTCATCAGCTCCCCTGAATCTCTCACAAATCATTAAAATCATCTCCTATTCTAGTAGTGTATTTGTCCTAGGATGACAGTGTTGTAAGATTTGAGTGAAAAATCTGACTTCCAAGTGCTATTATGAGGTCCATTGAAGTTTTCAACCCAGATCAGATATTAAATATCTGACATATTGAAAAGGAAAAAGAGAATTAAATGAAATATCTGAAACTTCAAAAGAAAAAGAAAAGAATTATCAAAAGAAAAAGAGGATTCAATATGAATGGGTGATTCCAGTATCTCTACCAGGGCTATGGACGCCTGACTGGTAGTAGAGCAATGCTGTGAGAGAACTAGAGGTATCTCCGTTGGGGCTATGGATGCCTGACTGGCAGTGGAGCAATGTCTGAGATATCATTGCATGAAGGAAATCAACTCATGTAGTTCAAATCTTACACGTTTTTGTTCAAAAGATGAAGAAACTTTACAAAAGGGTGATGCACAATCAAGCACACACATAGATTCAGGGGTAGCCATTGATTGACTTACATTTGAGATTCTAGCTCTACCTTGCTTGTTATAACTGATCCAACTAGAGTTGTGATGTTCATGAACCAGGAGTTCTGTGTAGCTAAATCCTTCAGATTCTTGAAAATGGTTAAACCATTTTCCCAGCTGAGTCGCCATTTGTTATGCCTTGCATAACCACCCCCATTTTATTCTAGAGCAAAATGGGTCCCCCCTTTTCTTTTCCCTTTGGCCTTTGGTTTTCTGCCTTAGGCATTTTCTTTCTAAAGCTCTGTCAGAGGTGGAACTAGGACCAATACCGGACTTAGAATTTCCTTCCAAGTTCTGGTCTTGTTCCGTTCCCGGTTCCGATTCCGACTGTTCTTTGTCTTCTTCCTTTGTTCTTTCGCGGAGTTGGGTTCTGGTCCGATTCAGGGTGTTGAACTTGCTTCGGGTCCCATCCTAGGTCTGACCCCACCTTTTCTCTCTTCATTGGTCTTTGTTGGTTTTTGTCTCCTGTGCCTTGGGTGTTTTCAACCTGGTGCACCTTTTTTTTCTTTTTGTGTTTGGCGGACTCAAACCCAGAACGAGAACCGAACCTTGAAACTTTTTCAAGTTTTTGGTTCGGGTTCCATTCTGATCCTGATTCCGCGTGTTTCTTTCTTTCATTTTTTTCTTCTTCTTTGTTTTTTTGTGGGGTTTTCCCTCCTTTCTCTCTCTTTTCTTTGTCCTTTCTTTCTCTTTTCAGATGATGTCAGAGGCGGGCCCAGAATGGAATCCGAACCTAAAACTTGAAAACGTTTCTAGTTCAGGTTTGGTTCCGATCCCAATTCCGCTTTATCCATTTTGTCTCTCATCCCCATCACGACTTATTTCCGCCTCCACCAACTTTAAGGAGGGCGGTGTGTTTTCGGTTCAAGTTTGGTTCTGCCTCAGTTGGAATTCGAGTTTTCTCCTGAGTTCAGGATTTTCCACCCCATCCAGATTTTCTCGGATCTCGCTTGAACTCCGGCTGAGCGTTGTGGTTCGTGGATTTTCGTTCTTCGCGGAAATCCACGTGGACTAGATTTTCGTGGATTTATTTCTCCCTTGGATTTTCCCGGATCTCGCTCGAGCTCTGGCCGGATGCTATTGTTCGTGGATTTTCCCTAGCTTGGATTCCGTGGGTTGGCCTGAAACCTGAACTCTTTGTATGATCATTTTATTCAAAGTTTTAAACGGTACCCTACTGACATAGGATTCATTTTAATGATGATTTTGTTTAATTAACTTCTATTTGTGTGATTTTTACTGTGGTTTCCTTTGTTGAATGCAGGGTTAAATCACATACAGGATGATATTTGTCAAGGGAGCTCAGTTGGGGTGCATTCTTTAATCCACTTGGTCATGAAAAATCAGCTAAGGAAAAGTCGGCAGGACCTTGGCGACGTCCCAATGATCAGAAATCATATGCAGGCATTAATCTCCAAGACATCATTCATCGTCTTGGCGACTAAGAGTTTTCTACTGGAATAAGGTTTTCTCCCCGCCAAGAAGTCTTGGCGAATTCACAAGGTCTCACCGACTAGCAACACCGAGCTAACACTTCGGTAGGAGATTTCCTTTGGGGAGAAGTCTTGGCGACTTCCTAACGTCTCATTGACTACCGCATAATGAGAAAATGCTTTGGTAGGAGTCATCTTCTTTGCCAAGAAGTCTTGGTGAAATCTTTGGGTCACACCGGAAAAGCACAAGAGGAAGTCTATCGGGGTGAGGTCTGGTAGTCTTGTCGACCCATAAAGTCTCACCGACATATTGTTTCATCAGTAAGAGAATCAGGTTTTCACAACGACAAAAGATGTGCTTATGGAGATCCCTCGATGAAGCATAATGTATCTATAGGATGTCTCCCCGATAGGGGAATGTTACGGCGACACCAGTAGAGAGAAGGAAAGCATATCGGTATGACCACAAGAGGGGTCTTGGCAACTGCAGAGTTCGGAAAAAGAGGGGAGTTTTCCATAAGGTCTCCCTGAAACATCACTGATAGAGGTAGATCGTTATTAATGCAGATATTCTGAGCATTCAAGGTGACCCCAACAGAGTTTGAGGGTGGACAGGAAGACGAGAGAGTTAATGTTGTAGCTGCCAAAAGATCTAAAAGGCTTCTCCTGCATAAGAAATGCTTCATCAACATGGACAATGAGGCTCCGCTTTGAATGCAGTTTTGAATTTCCTCAGAAAGATCTAAGAGCCGACTCTCCTACAGTCTATAGATATTTTGTAAACCCTAGTGCAGGGGACAACACATTCCTATTGGTACATTCTTTATATAAGGCATTCTTGCCTATTTGTAAAGGTTAGAAAGTGGTAGATAAATTTTTTTTATTGTTAGCACTTCTAGATTAGAACTTCTAGGATTAGAGAAATTTTAGACTAAGAACTGTTAGGAGTTAGTTAGTTAACAGAAGGAGATAGAGTTGCATCTTGATTCTCTGTAATAAGAGCTTCTTTTGTCTTCTTGGTTAGCAGTTAGATTTTAGTACAGGCTGTAATGTATTTTCTAAGTTCTCTTAGTGTAGTTGGAAACAATCTGGAGCCTTAGATTCTCTGTACACTGGTGATTGTGCCAGCTTTGTAAATATTTCTTATCTATTTTATCGACAGTAGAAGCAATCAGAGTTTAATCTAATTCATGTTGTGTTCCTAAATAATATTTGTCTTAATTGATCATTTGATTTGTGAACTCTCCAAGGAATGAAATGTTATTTGTGTTTTATTTAAACGGTAGCTAAAAAAATCTTTTATGCAAATTAGCACTGTGAATGAAAGAGGTTGTGTGTCAATCACAAGTTTACTTTGTTCTGCAGTTTTGGTTTACAAATTCCTTGATGTTAACAAGTCTTGTTAAGGTTGGATGAACTATTGTTCTTTTCTGTTTCAAAACTCTGACTTATCTTTTTATATTTCTTTAAAAACCCCTGTTAGAGTAGGTTTTATTTCATGCTTGATCATAGAACAATCCAAAAGCTCAACACCAGCAGGCCCCTTGAATATTACTATTGCATTGACCACTGAGTAACATCAGCACAGTTGAGACCCAACTACAAAGACCTTGAGAGCTAAGGCATCCATGTGTTTCCTTTCTCTTTCAGGAGAAGCAGAATAGCAATTTTCTGCTTGCATTGTTGTGGTGCCAAAATCGCCATCAATAGAATGTATAGTCCATTCCATCAAATCTAGGGAAATCAATCTGTTTTTCCATTCCAAAATGATGCTTTATGGGGTTTTTACTTTAAAAATATTTTCCCATGTATATCCTCTGTAATGTGTAAAATCTATGCTTTTATGTGTAAGATCCTTCTAGTAAGGATGCAAGAAATTCACTTTTAGCCAAAGTTACTCAATGTGTATGTGATATTTTTTAAGTTAGACATTTTATGTAGATGCGATTTATTCTTAAAATAGTCATATTATGTTTATTTGACAAATGTATAGTTTGTTAAATTATCTACAAATGTTCTATAAATGAGTTAATAACTATGTGTAAGTATATGATGTATGCAAAGGTTGGTCACTTGCTTTAAAATTATTTCAAAGAGTATGCTTGGTATTCAAGACAAAATTCACAAAATTCTTAACATTTTGTGTTTATTCTCTTTATTTTTTTAAATTTTTAGAGAAATATTTAGATATTGAAATATCTAGATGTTCAACATTTCCTCTTTTCTATCATAATTTTGCAAATTTATAATTTACTAATATTTTTCTAGGTTTTGACTTATCAAACTATTCATATTTATGTGGAGATCCAAAGGACTTCCATATATCTTGAATATAGGTCAAATTGTAGTTCTCCATTGGGATCCCATAAATTTTTATCCTTTTAAGTTTATTCTTTAAGTTTCAAATTTTACATGTAAAAAATTTAAAGAGGACATGATATTGAAATAGGGTTATGCTTCAAAACTAAAAATTTCATACCCTAGGATGTGCTTGAATGGTTAAACCTACTTCCCATATACTTAGTATTGAATCTATTGCAAAAAATAAAAATAAATTTAAACATTAACAAGATTAAGGTTAAACCTACTTCCTAAGTTGGGTTCAGCTCCTAGGCCTCCCCTTGGAGTTTTGGGATGAGATTATTGCGGGAGTGGCCAACTCCTTTGGAAAATTTCTTTCTAGATTATGTCATGAAGGAATAAACTAGGCTGGTGTTTTCTTGTTTTTTGCGTCAAAATTGAACCAAATAAGGTGCTCTTGACCTCGGTTAGTCTTGAATCTAGCCTTGGTAAGTGGTATCAAGCCATTGAATATGAAAAAATGCTCTTTTTTTCAACTCTGTTCTTCTATTGGCCATTTTCACAATGCATGTCCTAAAGGTCTACTTAAGATTTTATCCCCTATGGGAAAGGGCAAGGATGCGACCTCTTCCCAAAGGCTAGAGGTTGACTGTTCCCCACCCAAACCAGTGTCAGTGTTGGCCTTGTTAGTTTTTTAGGTAAGCTTCCTATATTTCCCCTTGTTTAGACTCGTGATCTTGTCCTCCCTGGCTTATCGGTCCTCCCTCCCTCACTAGTGTCTGAGCATGTTGAGCTTTCTCCTTCTTCCCAGATCTCCATCTCCCCGCTTTTCTCCTGATCTCTTTTTGTAGACCAATGTTTCCACATGGATTCCCCCTACTAGATGCTAGCATGGTGGTTCCCTATTCTGCATTAACCTCAAACCCCTTGTTGTATGTTTCTTTTGTGGTGAAGTCATTCAATGCCCTTGTGGTGATCCCTAAAGATTTGGTGTATTTGGTTATCCCTTGTGTGGTTCCTTCTACACCTGATGTTACAAGTCTAGATGGTCTACCTAGTTCACCCAAGTTGGCTAGCCCAAGGAAGTTGAATGATGTTGGGACCAATTCTAAGGTTGGGAGGAAGTCAGTTAAAACCACTAGATAGAAGAATACATAGAGAGATATTGCTAATGATAATTAGGAAAATGTGGAGCAGATTGATTCCAAACATAATAAGAAATGTTGATCCTCTCTTGGATCATCTAAGGGCTCAATAGCCTTCATAAGAAGAATATTTTCAGAGATTTTATTAAAGAGTTTAGGCCTAATATTCTACTTTTGCAAGAAACTAAAATGACTACTGTTGAGTTTGACAAATCTAGCAATTTTATTTGGCCCTTGAACGTGCTCCTTTTAGCGATTGATACAGATGGAGCCTCTTGTGGGTTGGTTACAATGTGAAAACCTTTCCTCAAGGTTTCACTATTATCTAAGGACAAAAATCTTCTCAATGTTTGCTTCTCTCAAAGTTTCGGTCTTCAAGAATGGGTTGTATCCAATGTCTATGCACCCAATAATGGGTGGATGCATGAAGTTGGCTTACACTTTTGTGGCCAACTTCAAAAAAAGTTTGGAAATAACATAATGCAAGCTTGTTATAATGCGCTCACATTATTTCATTTTAAAAGAAAAAAAAAGTGAAAGTTATTCACTTTCTCTTTTTTGTTTTTCTGCTCCGCCCACGACCAAAAACCCTCATTTTCATGTTCGCGTTCTAGGATGAGGCATTATTCAAAATTCATCAAAAATAGTTTATTTTTTGTTCACAAAGATGGCACCACGACGACGAAGAGGTGTAGGGGATAAGTATTGTTTGCTATTTGTTTTGAATTTCTTAGTTTCAAGTTGATTTTGTTTGTTTTAGGTTAGATTTGATTTTTTTTTTTAACTTGTAGGAGATGCAAATAATCTTGAAAATCCTTAACAAGAAGAACATGAAAATCCTCCTCAACAAAATCAACCTCCCCCACCAATCACTCAACAACCTCCTTACACTCAACAAAATTTTAGGAGTGAAATTGAAAACAACAAAAAAAAAATTGAGGATCTTATCCATAGGTTGAGTGATCCAAATGCTTCAACTACAAAAAGAATGACACTAGAAAATTCAATGAAAGAGATGTTAAAAAATGTAGATTCAATAACCCAACAAATAATGAAATGGCAAGATAGGAGGCAGGAAGCTAAGGCATATTATGCAGATAAACTATCATATAAACAAGTAAAAGATTCAAAAATTACTAAAGGTGATTTGTGCTCTCTATTCACTGACCCTAGAACAAATCAAAATCTTAGCCTCAATGTGAAGAGGTTTCCTATTCATTGGTGCCACCACCAAGATATTAGGAATCGTTTTTATGATAGGTGGTACTTGGTCTTTGATTACCCACTATGCAATAATTGTGAAGTCCCCCAATATTTTCTTAGGAAACTATAGAGTGAGTTTGTATTGAACCAAATCCAAAATTATTTTGATATGAGGGAGTTCCAGGGGAGAGGTGGGGGGTTTAGCTCAGGATAGGCCCGATGCACAACTAGATCCTTTGCGGCAAGGGAGACAACCTCTCATTAGGCTGCCTCGTGAGCACATTGTTATGCCTTCCATTACGAAGGAGAGTGCTGACGTAGCAGGAAATCAACACTTTGACCTAGAGGGTCATCCATCATACTCGCCCTATTGTACAACACCATCTAGGGGAGTCTTTAGGTGGCGGCCTTCAAACCCATGTGTGTCAATCTTGTGGGGTGACTTGTTCAAATGACTCCACCGATACTCAGGAGGCTGCTACGTAGGATCCATATGCTGCTATGCAGGATCCGTATGCTACTACAGGGATGGAGAGGATGACTGACATTTTGCATCATGCATATGGCATTGATAGTCAGGTAAAAGTCAACATGTTCATTGAATTTAATTTATTAAATTTTGATTCTGAAATGCATGATTAACTAATTTAGTTTTATTATTTTAATAAAATTGTAGGGTCACAATGTTGAAACTGGATACACCGATCCTCCACCTACTTATTTCTACAGTACACCTATCAGTGGGGTATGTAACTAGTAAACAATTATAAATTTATTACATGTTAATAGCATTGTTTTAAGAATGGTATTTTAATACATGTGATTTTGGATGTTGAACATGCTAATATTAGTGGTTTCAAGCAAACACCTCCTAGTGCCAGTGGATTCACTCAAACGTACACATAGGTAATAGAATAAAGAGAACTTAACTAATGAATTCTACTCAATAGATTTGTGTAGTTTATATTCATATTGTTGGTTACGTTGCATTACACATCATTCAAACTCAAAGCATTACTTCAAATTCCATAACTAATAACTAGATGTTGATAGATGACAAAATTTCAAATGTACAATATAGTTGTTTAGAAAGTCAACATAAGAAGCACAATGCAATTACTTCACATGGAGGCATGTGCTTGCAAAGGTGCACCGCCACGACAAACTATGGATGCTTGGAGAAAATATATGAAACCATAATAGTAAGCAATAACATAGACAAGGTAGTTAGTGATGCAGAGAATCATATCAAAACACGCAATCATCAGGGTACATTTGATGCAAAGCATCCAAAAAAAACCATCAACATCATTTCTTCAAGGGATTTCAATCCAAAATAGAATCAGGAGAAGATCAAATATAATTTCATTAGAAATCTACTTTTCATTCAACAAAAATCCACTCAAATTCTCTTAGCCATTCCATAGGCCATCATTCATCATTCCACTAATTAGTATTCCAATTGATTCATTCAAAGAAAAAACCATATTAAAGAAAACTTTGAATTAATCAATTAGATTCACATCATTCTCAACCACCATAAAAACAACATAAACCTGATTATTGACACTTGAACAATTCATCCTTTCATTTATTCACCAAGGAAACAAATCAATTAAACTATACGTCACCATTATCAAGCATTGTACTCACCATATTTTGAATGCAACAGTCTATTTACAAGTTACAAATTCCTGCTACAACAAAATCTTGATTATCATCTTGTGGTTAATCATCAATTTTCTCAAAAGGCTTCATAATAGTCACCCATCCAACCATCAAAGTCATGAAACCTGTCTTATACACCTTAACCAAATTTAGTAACATCAACAATATCATTAGTTTGATAGTAACCAAGCACTCAATCATATCACAAAATATTTGAAAGGATACAGGTCAGAAATGTTGAAGATAGGAGAGATTGCCACCCCAGGAGGTAGCTCTATTTCATAAGCATTTTGGCCAAACTTGTAGACCACCTTGCAAGGTCCTATCTTCTTCATCATGATTTTGGTATAATTTCCTTTTGGAAGTCTCTCCTTCTTCAAGTGTTCCATCACCAAGTCTCCAACCTTGAATTGGACATTCCTCTTCTTTAAATCTTCCTTTTCTTTATACTTCTCAACATTCTTTTGAAGGGTTTCCTTCACTTGTTGATGAATATCCCTGATTGTAACAACAAAGTCCTCACCTTGAGCACTTCTCCTAGCAACTCCTTGTATATATATTAGTTCATAGACCCCTCTAAGGTGCATGCCATAGACTACCTCAAAAGGGCTTCTACCAATGCTCCTATTCATGGAGTCATTATATGCAAATTCAGCCTGAGGTAAAATCAGATCCCAAGCTTGTCCATGCTCCTTGGTAAGGCATCTTAAGAGGTTTCCCAATGATATATTCACCACTTTAGTTTTTCCATCCATTTTTGGATGGTATGCTGAACTAAAGGACAAATTTTTTCCTTGAGTTTCTTCCACAAGGTCCTCCAAAAGTGACCAATGAATTTAGAATCCTTGTCAGAAACAAAAGGCAGTCCATGTATCCTAAAAAACTCCTTAAAGAAGAGACCTGATATATGAGATGCATCATTGGTGCATTTTCAAGGAAGAAAATATGCCATCTTACTAAATCTATCAACTACCACAAAGATACTATCAAAACCTTTTTGGGTTCTAGGCAACCCTAAGGCAAAGTTGATACTTACACACTCCCAAGGCCTATTGGGAATGGGTAGGGGTTGATAGATTCCTACATTTGATGAAGTTCCCTTTTCCCTTTGACATTATATTGTGTAGCCTTCCACATACCTTCTCACATCCACCTGCAACTTTGGCCAATAGTAAAATCTCTTAACTTGTTCTATGCTCTTGTCAAGGCCAAAGTGACCTCCAAGACTCCTACTATGTTTCTCCTTTATGATATTCTCCCTCATTGAGAATTTACGCACACACAATTGGCTTCCTTTGAAGAGAAAACCATTCTGCAATAAAAAGTCAGAGAATTCACCATGAAAAGAATTCAAATGCTGCTCACAAACATTGTATACCTCCTTGAAATCTGAATCTTCATGATACATATCCTTCAATGCTTCAAGCCCCATGCTTTGGAGTTGGATCTCTTGCACTACAAGTTCCCTTCTACTGAGAGCATTTGCCACCTTATTTGCTTGGACCTTCTTATGCTTTATTGTGAAAGTATAGGCTTGCAAAGACTCTACCCACTTCATGTGCCTATGACTGAGTTTGTCCTGTGCATTCAAAAAAGTCAAGGCATGATTATCAGTATAAACAAAAAATTATTTAGGTAACAAGTAGTGCCTTCACTTTTTGAGGGCTTGGACCACAACATACAATTCCAAATCATAGGAAGAATACTTCCTCTTTTATTCATTCATCCTCTCACTGTAAAATGCAATCGGTCCGCCTTCTTGGCTCAAAACAGCCCCTATTGCTTGATTGCTAGCATCACACTCAATAGTAAAAACTTTATAAAAATCAAGGAGCACAATTATAGGCTGTTGTGCTACTCTCATTTTCAGATATACAAACCCTTTATCAGCCTTAGTGGTCCAAGAAAACTTACCTTTGTTACCTCCTTTGATGGTGTCCAAGATTGGTGCAAAAATTTGGCTAAATTTCTTGATGAACTTTCTATAAAAGCTTGCAAGTCCGTGGAAGCTTCTCACATCTCCCATGGATTTTGGTGTTGGCCTTGAGTAAGAATAGCATGCAACTTTGAAGGATCCATCTTCAAACTTCCCTTAGAGATGACAAAACCAAGGTAGACTAGTTCTTCCTTCATGAATTCACACTTTTCCATGTTGATTAGCAGCTTCTCCTCTTGTAATATCCTTAGTACCATGTAAAGGTGCTTCAAATGTTCTTCTTTAGACCTGATAAACACAAGGATTTCATCTAAATAAACTACAACAAACTTTCCAATGAAAGGTCTCAATACCTCATTCATAAGGCGCATAAATGTACTAGGCGCATTTGATAACCCAAAGGGCATCACCAACCAATCACAGAGCCCTTCATTAGTCTTAAAATCTATATTCCATTCATTCCCCTCTCTGATCCTTATCTAATGGTACCCACTCTTTAGATCAATCTTGGAAAAGTAAGATGCTCCTAATAGACAATCCATGAGGTCCTCTATTCTTGGCATTGGGAACCTATATCTAATTGCACGATCCTATTAATGGATCTTGAATCAGTGCAAAGCATCCAATTCCCATCCTTCCTTGGTGCTAGGATAGTATGAACAATACATGGGCTCAAAATATTCCTCACTAGCCCTTTATCCATCAACTCTAGCACTTGTCTTGCAATCTCCTCATTTTGAGCAGGTGTTATCTTGTATGCAGCCTTATTGGGAAATGTAGCCCCTAGAATCAGATCAATATGGTGGCTTATATCCCTAATGGGAGGTAGGGAACTAGGTAATTCATTCACTGTTATGTCTTTGTACCTTTCCAACAACTCTTGGACTTCGTTTGGTGCATCTTCCTTCTTCTTTGTAGGCAGATCTGCTTCACTTTTTGGCTTCATAATCAAGAAGAATCCTCTTCCTCCTCCTTCGTTCAAGGTCTTCATTAACTCCTTCTCATCCACCATCAAAACATTAGGCCCTTCATGCTTTTCCTTGTCTTCTTCTAGGAGAGGTGAAAGGTTGTAAGTCTTCCCATCCTTCACAATGGAGTATGTGTTCTTCTCCCCATCATGCTAGGTCTTTCTATCAAACTACTAAGGCCTACCAGAAATATATAGCTTAATACTTGTACTCAAAATTTTGTTCATTAGATCTCATACATTACAAGTCATGACGTGGATCTCACTATTGTAACTTTTTTGTGATTGAATAATTTGTTGTTTTATTTTCAGATGTTGGTTGTGGGAACACCTCCAAATGTTACAAGGAAATGGATATTGGTGTTCCTCCATGGATCTGATAGAGGAGGTATGAGGAAAATTACTAAATTTTAATTTACATTTGTTTTTATAGATGTTAGTTCTAGTGAAAAATCAAACCATTATTGATTCACAATTTAATTCCTATTTGGATGGTTTATATAGGGCTTGAGCACGCCTGAGCATCAACTTGAAAATATTTCCATCGTGGAGAGTGATCATGAGATGGAAGTAAGTGATTATTTTGTTAAATATATCATTTCTTATAATGTAATTTCTATATATTAATGTCTTTACTTCTTATTGTAACAGTTAAGACTTCACCAGGAGCTAAACTGTAGGAGGAGCATAGGAGCACTCCTCGAGCACAACAGAGAATGAGTGACAGACTTATCACCATCAGATCACCAAACAAAGGGAAATAATTTATTTCCAGAGCATGGAGAGAAATGAATTTTGATTCCAGAGCCCTTTGTTGTATGCCTAGACATGGCAATTTTGTACATATCTTGTATTGGATATATTTGACATTGTATTCCTATATGGCATTCGAGCGTAAGCCTATATGGCTATTTTGTAACTATATTTTATACTTATATCGACATATATTGATGTATGTGTACATGGCTATTTGGTTAATACAAATCTTTTTTATTGATGGTGTCCATATTTGCTCTTTTTGACAATGTCAAAAGCATGGCTGCATACAAATTAGGCACAAAGGCAAAAGACTTTTCCTTTTAGATTATGGAAGTTTCAAAAAGTATCCTTGATATTACAAAAAATATGTGTTTATACCATAGCAACAAAAATATTTTTGGGGAAAAAATCGGCAAACCAAAAGTATAATATTTTTTGAAAAAATAGGAAAAAGTCTAGAAAAAATCGAAAAAAATCAGATTTAAAAAAAAAGGTAAAAAAAGTAGAACAAGAGATAAAAAAAAAAATTTAAAGGCATTTCCATAGCATAGAGATAGAGAGAAAATAAAATAAAGAGTTTAACTAATAGAATTGTAAAAAATAGATTTTTGTAGTTTATATTCATATAGTTGATTACATTGCATTGCACATATTTCAAACTCAAAACATTGCTTCACATTGCATAACTAATAACTAGATGCTAATAGATGACAAAATTTCAATTACAATATAGTTTTTACAAAGTCAACCTAAGCAGTTATGCAATTACTTCACATTGCATAACTAATAACTAGGAGCAACTCCCAATTGCATTTGCTTGTCATGGCATTCTATGAGACCACATTTCTTTGAGGCATTTTTTCAAACAATTCACTGCCTTGTCTATACTACCACATTTTTGATACATGTCTACCAAAGCATTTTGTTAAATAGTTCACTGCCTTGTTGCTATGGCTACAAGCCGAAAACAAGTGCTTTCGAACAAGCTATGGATGCCTCAAAAAATCTATCAAAAGCATAATAGTAAGCAATATCATAGACAAGGCAGTTAACTCTTTGAAAAAATGCCTCAAAGAAATGAGGTCTCATGGTGATGGAAGTCCATGACAATCGAATGCTTTTGATTGTCGTAGGAATTCTCCATCTCATAATTCGGCCCCTGCTGGTATTCCAAGTTCATTCCTTGTCTATGCTAACACATTTTTCATACATGTCTATCAAAGCATTTTATCAAACAGTTCATTGCCTTGCTGCTATGGCTAAAAGCCTAAAACAGGTGCTTTCAAACAAGCTATGGATTTTCATGGAATTATATCACCATTAGACCACATTTCTTTTAGGCATTTTTTCAAACAATTCGCTGCCTTGTCTATGCTACCACATTTTTCATACATGTTTACCAAAGAATTTTATCAAACAGTTCACCTCCTTGCTGCTATGGCTAAAAGCCTAAAATAGGTGCTTCAAAACAAGCTATGGATGCTTGGAAAAAATCTATCAAAGCATAATAATAAGAAATAACATAGACAAGGCAGTGAACTATTTGAATAAAAGCCTCAAAGAAATGTGGTCTCAATGGTGGTGGAATGCCATGATAATCCATAGCAATTTGCTTGTCATGGCATTCATCATGCCATTCCATCACCATGAGACCACATTTCTTTGAGGAATTTTTCAAATAGTTCGCTGCCTTGTCTATGCTACCACATTTTTCATACGTGTTTACCAAAGCATTTTATCAAACAGTTCACCTACTTGCTACTATGGCTAAAAGCCTAAAATAGGTGCTTCCAAAAGAGCTATGGATGCTTGGAAAAAATCTATCAAAGCATAATTTAATAAGCAATAGCATAGACAAGGCATCAAACTGTTTGATTAAAAGCCTCAAAGAAATGTGGTCTCAATGGTGGCGGAATGCCATGACAATCCATAGCAATTTTCTTGTCATGGCATTCTTCATGGCATTCCATCACCATGAGACCACATTTCTTTGAGGTATTTTTTCAAACAGTTCGCTGCCTTGTTTATGCTACCACATTTTTCATACATGTTTACCAAAGCAATTTATCAAAAAGTTCACCTCCTTGCTGCTATGGCTAAAAGCCTAAAATAGGTGCTTCCAAACAAGCTATGGACGCTTGGAAAAAATCTATCAAAGCATAATAATAAGCAATAGCATAGAAAAGGCAACAAACTATTTGAATAAAATCCTCAAAGAAATGTGGTCTCAATGGTGGTGGAATGCCATGAAAATCCATGGCAATTTTCTTGTCATGACATTCCATCACCATGAGACCACATTTCTTTGAGGAATTTTTTCAAACAGTTCACTGCCTTGTCTATGCTACCACATTTTTCATACATGTCTACCAAAGCATTTTATCAAACAATTCACTGCCATGAAAATCCATGGCAATTTTCTTGTCATGAAATTCCATCACCATGAGACCACATTTCTTTGAGGCATTTTTTCAAACAGTTCACTGCCTTGTCTATGCTACCACATTTTTCATACATGTCTACCAAAGCATTTTATCAAACAATTCACTGCCTTGCTGCTATGGCTAAAAGCATAAAAAATTACTTTCGAACAAGCTATGGATGCTTGGAAAAAATCTATCAAAGCATAATAGTAAGCAATAAGCTATGGTCTCATGGTTTTTTTCACGCGAAAATTAGTGTGATTTTATTCACATTTATTTGCAGGTTATAAACACTTTATTTTTTTTGCCAATTTTGTTGTTTTAAATGACATTCAAGTTTATGGTGGTTTTATTGTTTATATGATTATATGTGATAATATAATCCTAATTCATGCTTCTAGGTTGCATAGATATATATTTTGTTTTTACATGTTTTTTGTACCAACGAATTGAACCCCCCTCCAATTTTTTTTGGCCAAACCAATGTGTTTGGGTGAGAAAGAGGACCATGCCTAGTGTGAACATGCCTATTCGAATGCATTGGAATAGTCCGTTTGGTCACACGAGTTGCAGAACGAAAGTTGCACCACCTTGCAACTTTCCACTGCTTCCATTTGACACTTTTTCCATCAACTGAAATCTGGACACTATGGGAAAACCACTCCAAGATAACAAAAACTGAGAGAGGTTATTGTAGAGGGTCCCAACATGATCCCATGAGATCAGATGAGAAGTTTCTAAGCTTCACGGTGTTTGAGTAACCTCATGCTGATGTTTGCAGCGATTTTTCCCTTTGGACCCTTAAGGGATCGATCCAGTTGAACATAGCTCAGAGCAATTCCGTGTGTTTGAGTGTGAAAAAGAACCATGAATAGTGTAAACATGCCTATTCAGATGCATTGGAATAGTTTGTTTGGTCACACGAGTTGTAGAATGAAAGTTGCACCACTTTGCAACTTTCCATTGCTTCCATTTGACACGTTTTTCATCAACTGAAACTTCAACACCACGGGAAAACCACTTCGAGATAATGTAAACCGAGAGAGGTTACTGTAGAGTATCCCAACGTGATCCCATAGGATTAGATGAGAAGTTTCTAAGCGTCACGGTGTCCGAGTAACCTCATGCTGAAGTTTGCAGCCATTTTGCCCTTTGGACCCTTAAGAGATTGATCCAGTTGAACGTAGTTCAAAGCGATTTCACGTGTTTGGGTGTTAAAGAGGACCATTCCTAGCATAAAAATGACTATTCAGACGTGTTGGAATAATCTGTTTGGTCACATGAGTTGCAAAACGAAAGTTGCACCACTTGGCAACTTTCCACTGCTTCTATTTGACACTTTTTCCATCAATTGAAATCTAGACAGCATGGGAAAACCACTATGAGATAATGAAAATAAAGAGAGGTTATTGTAGAGGGGCCCAAATTGATCCCATGGGATTAGATGAGAAGTTTCTAAGCATCACAGTGTCTGAATAACCTCATGCTGAGGTTTGTAGCCATTTTTCCCTTTGGACCCTTAAGGGATTGATTTGGTTGAATGTAGCTCAGAGTGATTCTACGTGTTTGGGTGCAAAAGAGGACCATGCCTAGTGTAAAAATTCCTATTAGGATGTGTTGGAATAGTCCATTTGGTCACACGAGTTGTAAAATGAAAGTTGCACCACTTTGCAACTTTCCACTACTATTTGACACTTTTTTCATGAACTGAAACTTCGACACCACGGGAAAAAAACTCTGAGATAATGTAAACTGAGAGAGGTTATTGTAGAGGGGCCCAATGTGATCCCATAGGATTAGATGAGAAGTTTCTAAGCATCATAGTGTCCGAGTAACCTCATGCTGAAGTTTGTAGCCATTTTTCCCTTTAGACCCTTAAGGGATTGATCCTGTTGAATGTAGTTTAGAGTGATTCTGCATGTTTGGGTGTGAAAAAGGACCATTCCTAGCATAAAAAATCCTATTCGGATGAGTTGGAATAGTTTGTTTGGTCACACGAGTTGCAAAACGAAAGTTGCACCACTTTGCAACTTTTCATTGCTTTCATTTGAGACTTTTTTCATCAACTGAAAACCAGACACTATGGGAAAACCACTCCGAGATAATGAAAACCAAGATAGGTTATTGTAGAGGGGCCCAACATGATCCCATTGGATTAGATAAAAAGTTTTTAAGCATCACGGTGTCCGAGTAATCTCATGCTAAAGTTTGCAGCCATTTTTCCCTTTGGACCCTTAAGGGATCGATCCAATTGAACAAAGGGTCTATACTCTAAACTTATCCAAAACTTACCAAATATTGGGGCAGAAATTATAAGGTGTCAAAACTTCAAAATACACAATTAGATCTCAGTTATACCACCGTACAATGGGTAAACCACAAAACCCTCTATTGTAGCCTAGACCTTAGGGGTTTATTGAAAATGATACTTCCAAAGCTAACCAAAACCTATAAATTACTCAAAAAGTTTGTGATGCCCTAAAAAAGGTCAAACAATCATAAAATAAGACTTCCCTACACAAAAACACAATTTAACTCTTCAAAACCACCATTTTTCTTAAAGAAAACTCACTTTTACAGACATGGGTTTCACACCCATCTCACTTTCAGACCTCCCCAACACAAACACATCATTCCCACACCTTAATGGTGTTAGTACATACCCATTCCTCAAGTTATAGAGGCTACATAAAGAGGAATGGGTCAAAAATCCATTTTTATTGACTCAAAACCTTCAAATGTACAAGTTTGGGCCGGTTTTAGTAAATTGATGATATTCTACTCCTTATTTACCTTGATGAACAAAACCTACTGAATGGTGCTCCTGCACCAATCATACATTGACCTTCTTGTACCTCCTAAAGTTTGGACCACATCCATTACCTCCACATAAAACTCGGCATCCTTGGTCTTCTTGGTTCCCATGCCTTGATATGGTTATGCAAATGAAAATGAAGCAAAGTAATCATCTCCTTATCCGTTGGCTAGAAGAATGCATGCTTAATGTTTTGATACATGATATCAACTCTCTCATCTCATGGTTGAATACCGAAATCTAGTATGGTGGGCCTCCAGAGTTCCAGTCATCTTTCTTCCTCTTCCACCAAATGCTAGCCTGATCCACATGTCTGCTAGCCTAATTGACTTTGTTTTTGAAAGTTGAAGTTTCTCCCAAGTCACCAGTATTGCTCTGTCTGCCTTTTCAAACTCTTTCATTGCTATAGATCGTCTCTAGGATTTAATCATTTGTACCACACGTGGTTGATGTGCTTTGAATCCTTGCATCTAAAGGAAATTTTCTCAACATAAATACTCTCTCAAGGTTAACAATAATACATTGACCTTCTTTCCCATCTTAAAGTTTGGACCACATCCATTACCTCCACATAAAAATTGACATCCTTGGGCTTCTTGGTTCCCACACCTTGATATGGTTATGCAAATGAAAATGAAGCAAAGTAATCACCTCCTTCTCCATTGGCTAGAAGAATGCATGCTTAATGTTTTGATACATGATATCAACTCTCTCTTCTGCTCTCATGGTTGAATATCAAAATCTAGTATGGTGGGCCTCCAGAGTTCTAGTCATCTTTCTTCCTCTTCCACCAAATGCTAGCCTGATCCACACATCTCCCAGCCTAATTGGCTTTGTTTTTTGAAAGCTAAACTTTCTCATGAGTCACCAATGTAGCTCTCTCTGCCATTTCAAACTCTTTCATTGCTACAAATCGTCTTTGGAATTTAATCATTAGTACCACATGGTTGATGTGCTTTGAATCATCAATAATAGTCTTCAAAATTGGCTGCTAGTACAAGTTCATTCTCCTTTCATAATACTTTATAACCATGGAGTTCATCCATTCCTGGATGACATCAAGTGAAGATTGAGGAATGGCCTCAACTTGAAGTACATCCTGCTTGAAGTCTTTAAAAGCAATAACCATATCAAATTCCTTCTGCCTAAGTCCTACTCTCTCAAGGTTAAATCCATGAAAACCAAGCTCTTTAAATGGTACATATCAAAGTCTATTTCAAAATATTTTAGATGAGGCTGCTCCCATAGCTCTCTTACTCGCTTGACAAAACCTTGAAACTCTGTATTGATTTTATTTTTCTTGTCCCTCTCTTGTTGTTCTTCCTCAATTTCATCAAGATCATACATTGAACTTCTTGACCCTCCTAAATTTTGGACCACATCCATTACCTCCACATAAAACTGGACATCCTTGGTCTTCTTGGTTCCCATGCCTTGATATGCTTATTCAAATGAAAATGAAGCAAAGTAATCATTTCCTTCTCCGTTGGTTGGAATAATGCATGCTTAATGTTTTGATACATGATATCAGATCTCTCTTCTACTCTCATGGTTCAATACCAAAATCTAGTATGGTGGGCCTCTAGAGTTCTAGTCATCTTTCTTCCTCTTCCACCAAATTCTAGCTCGATCTAGACGTCTGCCAGCCTAATTGACTTTGTTTTTGAAAGCTGAATGGTGCAAGAGCACCCACACCTCACCCTCAATTTGTGATTATTTGATGGTAAATTGGGAGGACAGTTGGTAAATGTTAGTATGTTGAGGTCTTTTTATCTTGAATAAGGTCTAATAAACCAATCTATTTTGATACACCTTTGGTTGTTTTAGTGAAAGGAAAATCCATTTTTCTTTATTCAACCTATATAGACCAGTAGGGTCTGAGTTTAATTTAATTTTTGTGATGGAGCCCTTCCTCTTACTGTGGTGAATTGTGACTCAGAGGAAAGGTTTATAATGTGTTGTTTTCAATTTTCCTTAACTCTTTTAATAATGGTAAGGCATTTATAGGCCTGGTGATGTTGTTTTAGGTTGAGAATGTTAGATTTTGGCTTGAAATGGAGGAACCAAAGTGATGTTTTTGAGATATACTAAGTCTAAAGGCTAGGTGAAGGTTTATTATGTGTGTGCAGACCCTAAAAAACTTGTTTGATGCTTTGGTGAGGTTTGGAAGGCCTTGGAGTTGTGAGATGCTAAAAACCCTATGTATTTGTTAGAAAATTGAGGGTTTTAATAAATTATGGCTTAGAGGTTCAGTGCTTTTCTAAAACCTATGGAATTGGGAGTTTTGTGACCTATTTGATGAATTTCCAAGAGCTTGTGGGGTTACAAGAAGTGTAAAGAGCAGTTTGTTTGTAAAATAGGGCTAATTTTCTAGCCTTTTTGTAGGGCAGTTTGAAGGATCTCCAAGAAATTGCAAAGAAACCTTGTATGTTTGGCTTGGGAATGGTGTTGGGGGTTTGAGTAGATGCTATATTGATGATGAGATGGTACTTGAGAGGAATTCTCTAAAATTTAAGCCAAATTGTTCAGTTTCGAAGCTTTTTTGTTGGTAGTTGTTCCAAGATGGCCAAATGAAATAACAAAGGTTGTTGATTTACTAAAATCTGATTTTTTTGAGTCTTCTCCACCTTGACTTTGCATCAGTAAAGTTTCTCTTGAGTCACTAGTGTAGCTCTCTCTTCCTTTTTAGACTCTTTCATTGCTACATATCGTCTCTGGGATTTAATCATTTGTACCACATGGTTGATGTGCTTTGAATCCTTGCATCTAAAGGAAATTTCATCAACATAAATAATGCTACTCTCTAAAGGTTAACAATCTCAATCTCACTAATAGTACATTTACAACCATATTCAAAAAATTTCCTTCAAAAGGCTACAAATTCAAGTATTGAATTAAATAGCCTTCAAGAGGCTTTAAATAGCCTTTACAAATGATTCTACATCTTTCCAATCATGCCTAACTGTTCTTTTTGTAACTAACATGACTTATTACATTATAAATCAATTATGGATGTGTTATGACCTTATTCAATTGACAAAACTCATAACACAAAACTAACTTAAAATATTTTCGTGAACCAAATTTGCTCAATAACCTTGGTGCCCCTATAACAAATTTCATTATTTCAGTAAATGTCATTACAATGCCTGAGGTACTCTGTTCTCACAAATATTTTACAATGTCACTCATACATTTGAGATTCTCTTATAATGTCTACATCATAGGTTCTCATTTAGAGGTTAACTTCAAATGAGAAACTTGAGATTCCCTCACAAAGCTTTGCACACTCTTTTATAATGGCTTGAAATCAAAATTGAGATTTGTCAAGATCATCAAAATAAGGATGTTGCATTGCTTTTTTGGCTAAGATTCTCTTCGATGGCTCCAAAATCGGCATTTTTTGCAAGGAAAGACCAATCAATTTTTACTAGTTTAGTTACAGACAGGCAAAGTAAAAGAATAAAAAGAAACAACTCATGTACAAAATGGAAATGAAATGAAAATAGATGGAAGGCACTTACAGATAGGCATGGTAGTTTGTCAACTTAGTCACTCCTGCTCATACATCTTCACTCCGATTTCCAAGATACCTATTGTACACAACACCTCTCATGAATCTATAATATCTTGAAATTCGAGATGCTCCTATAATGTCTACATCATAGGTGCTCACAATAAGGTTAACTTCAAATGAATAAATTGAAATTTCCTCACCAAGCTTTGCACACACTTTTGTAATGGCCGAAAATCATAATTGAGATTTGGCTTGATAATCAAAATAGGGATGTTGCATTTCTTTTATGCCTGAGATTCTCTTGGATGGCTCATAAATCTACATTTTCTACAAGGGGACACCATTCAATGTTTACTGGGTTACTTACAGATACACAAAGTAAAATAAGACATGATAGCGTTGTCATCAAACAAATTAATGTGGATACAAGTATAAATTAATAAGAACCATTGTGCATATACTTACAAATTAATCTAATGAACCATCTGGATCTGATCTACTCTTTATTGTGTCAAGTATTGCCTCATGGTCAAACTCACGGACCTTCCACAAGCTCTTGTTCAAAGGTTTTCCCCCATATTTTCTCAAATGAACATTGGATGCCACAACAAGGTTCGAGTAATGAAGAATTTTACGATGCATGTCAAAGTCCTCAAACAACCAATGTTTAACACTCTTATGTGGGTACCTTCGAAGCCACGTTCCAGTAACAACAACTGAGCCTGTAGGGTATTCGATATTTTCTCCATCTATAACTGGGGCTTCCAATTTCTTTTTAGCCTCAACACAATGACACAAGTAATAGTATGTTCCCTCTTTGTTTTCTTCATCTGCAATAACTGCATAAACATGCCCTACATTGATATGTGCATAAAATCACTCAAAATTAGTCAACATTACGAATACAGTACCAAGTAAGGTAACAATATGGAATTTGAAAAACTAAGCAAGTAGATATATTACCTGGTTGAACTAGATCTGATATGTGGTCAAAGTCGACCGATGATTCCATCTGTGTTAGTTCTAATGCCGTCGAAGGGTGATATGTGTGAAGTGGGGTAAGATAACTTGTCAACCATTTGTCAACCCACTCCCCTAACTCACAATCATTCCAGGCTTGCATTGTACATGAAGAACAAAAGCATTCCATCTTACGTGTATCAAAACTCCATGAACCTACTTTTGAGCTAAGGAAAGAGTGTAGCTCACTCGATCCTGTTAGTGTAAAAAAATTCTCATATGGTGCAATGTTAGTATTATCCATCAACTAAAAAAATCTACAAACTGAAGACGTACCTTCATTACCTGGACCCATCGAAGCATTACACCACTCGACGATTGAACTTGCATCTGTCAACTTTGCACTATCTTTATACTTTAACTCTTCTTGTGCTAATGCTCTTTTCACACATGCTCCTGCACCATCATGCTCCCCCTTTCCATGC